>JAPYYZ010000515.1:0-19710 GCA_030522705.1 Eretmocerus eremicus
GCTATGACTCGAAAGATTAGTTAATTAATCTCAAGATTCACACATTCTTCTCATCGAAGTAAGCACCATTACTGATTCTTTTCATACAGTGCATAAGTTATGGAGAAATATGCAAAAAAGTATCTTTTTTGCGAGAATACTCATAACTTGAACGGGAAATGAACTAGAGCAACGTTCGAAAACGATTTTGAAAGGTATTGAGTTGTTCTACAGAGTTTTATCAGTTTTATTGAGCTATCACGACTACCGTAAAAAATGCAGGAGATTAAAAACACCCCTCAGAAATGTGAAAATGATCTTGTCTTCAACGTGGCGTAGCAAAAACCAGTCGCATCCTATGAAAAAACTTTGAAATGACGTTTTAAAGTACGCAAGAAAAACTACAAAATGAGCCCAGATAAAGTCTATTTGGACCACGGGGGCCCGAAATATTCAATTTCGAAGATAGCAAGATTTTTTCCCAAGTGAACCCATACTTTTGACCGGTAGTGTACCTATACATATGAATTTTTAACCCGGGCCTATATAGGCAATGCTAATGTTCACAACCGTATCTCGGAACAGAGGGCCTATGGGACTAAACCTTCTGGGATATCTTCATTTCTCACTAGAACAAGATGATTCCCATAGAGTTTTGACCAAATCCCTCTACTTGTGAGTTCACTCACAAGAAGAGGACCCGACCTTCGGAAGCCCAAACTTGCTGGAAATTTTTTTACACATTCTTTGAACCAAAAACAGATACCCGTATTTTTTTGTTTAGTCCAATGGGCCTCCTCTCTTAAGATACATCGAAAAAACATTAACGTTGTCTATATAGGCCCATATTAAAAAGTTGTATACACTGCAAAAAGAAAATCTCAAAGTCAGATCACTAGGCTTACTGACTTTTTTACTTAAATTTTTCCTGGTCCTATTTGATGTTTCCCATCATCCCCGTGAGAAATTTTTGAGAAATATGAAAAATCAAATACTTTGGAGTCTGAAGAGCATACTTACATCCATTTTATACCCGGATCAGACACGTGCTTACACTTAATTTCCTACAAGTATTTGCTTAATTGTGCCACATCTGGATTTCAGCACGAGTAAGAGCTAATTTTAAGAATTTCTTTTTACACTGTATATAGGTATACTTGCAGTGCTGGAGTCCCTGTCTGTATCTTTGAAGGAGGGGCCCATTGGACTGAACAAAAAAATACGGGTACCTTTTTTGGTTCAAAGAATGTGTAAAAAAATTTCCAGCAAGATAAGGTTCCCGGAGGTCGGGTCCTCTCCTTGTCAGTGAAGCAAGCGGACACTCGGTATATTTGACCGGACTCAGATCCATTAAAAACCGAATTTCATTCAATCTAAAATCAATTTCTCGTTCAATCCACACTATAACATCTTCACTGCAAAGTGAAACCATCCCGAGCACAAGTAAAATTCAATTTCAAATCACAGATAAAGATATTGAGAAAGAATCTAAACCATGCCCCTTTTTAGTTCGGACGGTTTCACCTGAAAGTCCATCTGTACAGTACTTCTGTACATACCCACTTTTACCAGCAAACTTTTTACAACTTCCCTAATACTGACAGACCACGCGTCTGCCTGCAACTCCATTTCATACGGAAGATAATAATCGTACATGACTCAAAGTTTATAAAAATTTTATTTGCTTACATCTCTTGAGTAGGAATATGTACCCTAGCAGATGAAATGCGACGTAAATCGCAATCATTGAGAAAATGTCTAAATTAAAATTCTCGATTTCAAAATCATATTGTTGAAGAACTTGGATGCCCTCTCTTATACATGGAAGATCTTCTGTCGTAGTAGCTGGACATGCTGTGGAGAAGTATGAAAAGAACGAGGTTACACTTGAATCTATGGCAGTAGATATATTGGAGTCTAAGAACTATTCATAATGATTGCGAGAGATCAGTCTGTTACTAATACATTGAAAAATTTCAAAATTTTAATTGGAATCGATCAGTGCATATTTAATAGTAGACTTCTTGTTAAGACTGTGGCTCCCCCTTTTAGTCATTGCCTGACGATGTCGACCAATGGTATGGATGAAACTTCGTAAATTTAGCAAGGGGCCATGGGAGTGATTCGAGGCTGGAAAATTTCGGGAAAATTTACGGGAGGGATCAGTTAACTGATACTCCATATTCATGTCTCTGCATTAATTTGGGTCACGTTGAAAAAAATTCAAGATGTTTGCTTTCAATTTCAATAAGGAGACTCAATTGATTCGAGTAGTTTTGCTGAACTGTTTACGAGGAGAATATTATTCGAGTATGCGCTCGCACAGACTTAGAAGTTGGAGGACGATTTTTGTTCACATTTTGCTTGCCCGACTATTAATTTTTTTCCTTGTTAACAGTTTGGAGGAAATTTTTGAAACATGTAGGTCTCCTCAATAGAATTAAAAAGAAGGATCAGTTTGGAGATTTTGGTATGAATCATTCGAGCTCGTATCGGTCGTGAATGAATTTGCAACGCAGATGGAATATTCTGCAATTTGCTTAGCAAAAAATTTACCGACGACGAGACGTCGCAATTTATTCCCGTATCGCACAATGAGTTTACAGTCACCCAAACTCTTTATAGATAGAATAAATCGAAATCTCGGATGAATAGAAAAAAACTCTCACTTACAGATATTTTTCACGCCTTGCCATTGTACAATAGACAGAGCTTCAGTAGAATGGAGTAGCCATGATATATATTTCACCCATTGGATGTATACCGGAAGAGAGCTGGAACATTTTTAAAGAATACAACTTTGTAACATTCGGATTATAATTTCTTTTGACGATTCATACTTTTCCTTTTCTCTTTGGCAGTGAAAATCCCCGGTCACCGCCATTTTGAATGAAAACTTCATTTCTTGTTCACTTATTGGAAAACTGTTGGGTCATGTACAGTAAACTTTCTGTAATTCAGAGCTGAATAATTCGAAGCTTCGATATTCTGATGAGCTGTTTTGGTCCAATACTCTGAGGAATTGATTCGATATAAAATTCATTCGATGATTCGGAGCCAAATCTTGATAACTTTGAATGTTATCAAAATGAAAAAAAAAAATATATGAATGGCAGGACCAAATGTTCCCATCAATATTGGAAATCGAATTCATTTCGAGTTTTTGAGTGGCGAGACTCTACTTTGCCGCACTCACCAGTCGTTTTTCTATCGTAAAAACCCCATGGGCTGGTTACAAGATATGTAGTATTTCTAAGGATAACAATTTTGAAGGAAGAACTAAAAGATCACAGAATTGACATTCTATGGCGTTTTGTTTGTACGTATAAAGAGATTTTTGTTACGCTGGGCTCATGGGGTGCACGATTTTTCCCTGCGAAGAATGGTTGATAAAATTTCAAGGTAATCGATAGAAAATCTCAGACCCAATACATATGAGGCACAGTGTATGATTACAAATACGATAAGTGTACCCAATTTTGTAACATATGAGATTTAAGATGCGCTTGGACGAATGAGGAGTGATGTAGTTTGAATAAAATTAGAACCATTCTTGAGTTTGTAAAATCCAAAAATCGTTTTTTACCTCATTCAATCTTTTAAATTTGTCAAATTCTGAAACCTACTAAAATTTGCGCCAGAACAAGTTTGCTGAAGCAATTCTAAAGTGCTTTCATTTATTTGATCACTCAGCTCAATAAATTTTTTGATTTTTTGTTCAAAATTGTGGAAGGAGCTAGCTGATTGAGGTAGGTGAATTGGATCTTGATTGAGAGGTGGAATCTTTCTTGTCCGGCAGCTATTCAAATTTTACAATTTACTCCTTATACTGCTCGACTTCTCGGACGTTTTTGCCAAATTTTTACGAAGTTTCAGGATTTCGTGACACCTGCTCTTTTCTCTCATGCTACTGATTGAGAGAGTAGACGATATATTTATCTCAAAGAGACATCGTCCGTTATCCCACAATAGCATACTGAGAAATGTTGAAAAGGGTTGGACCATCGACTTCCTAATGACCATGATGCTTTAAAATCAAAGAAAGTTACAAAAAAGTAAGGATGAACACACCGTTCCGACCCGGTCTTTTAATAGCTTTCAAAGAAGTAAATCCAAGCCTCCCTGCGTATCGGGAGAATGGACCACTGTGGAAAATTTTGGAGTGGTCCACGCAATGTTGCATATCAAAAAATACATTGAGATCCACTCAATAATTATGCTTATCAATGATCCTCGTCAGATGCGAGGCCAGAATCCTCATTGGTGTGGAAACATTTGAAGAAATTCCAATCGCACGTGAAACATGAGCGGAAGTCACATTTTTCACTTACTCTATGAGTTTTCTGTTGAGAAATTAATATACATAGTTTTTTAAAATGAATATCATATGGTTTTTTTATCAAGAAATCATTATCCTGTTTTTATTGACTCTTGCTGTCCGATTCTCTTTCGGTTTTCTACTCTACACTTGAACTTTTTTCTGTCTCTCTCTTGTTTATGTCCATCTTTATATTCCTCATCTCTGCTGTTTAGATAGTTAAACAGTACCCAACAGGTTTTCTTGGTCCAGCCATTCTGTTTCTCTTCAATAAATAAAAAAAAAAAAAAATGTCCCCACAGAGGACAAAGTAGTGAACGGGTTAAATCAATTTATAATGGATGTCGGCAAGGTAGAGCTTTTACATGCCCTTAATTACGTGAAAATTTGTGTAAGGATGCATACTTAGAGCAGTAAGATAAGTGTACCCAACTTTCCACCTCTTGGGTATTTAACTCATAACTTTGGCCCACCTCAATATTTTTTAACATACCTTAGCTCATTTCAAAGCTCATCTGAAAAACTAAACAAAAAAGCAGTGTAACATTCAGTTTGCATCATTGAAGACAGGATTATTCTAAATTTACGAGACAGTGACTTTTCGCTAGTTTACGAGGCGGTGTACCGAACTTGCCACTATTGGCTTGTGCGGATCAGCTTAGTGACGTATTTTGTCAATAAAATCAGTTCGGAGTCAAATTTTGTAGCTTTGATAAGTGATTTGGAGATTTTTTGATAAAAAACCGAATTCACACCAAATGATGATGATTGGTTGAGCTCATAACATTGATAAATTCAGTTTTATTATAGAGAAGTTCTCCATGAGGAGTTGCGTTAACAAAGGAATAGTGCAAAAACTGCTTTTATCACCCCAGTGACCACGTTTCGAGTCTTTTGGCCACTCAAATTACCCTTTTGTCATATTCCAATGTATTGATGACAATTCAAAAGCGCAGCAAGATAATAATATACGCATACTCAGAATAAGCATATGGCCATACCAAAATTCGGGCTCTTTGTATAGTCTATTGGACGTTTTGAGTCCAACCAGCATTAATATTTCACAACTAATTTGTCATCAGTTATACTCTATCCTCAATCAATTACTAGCATTTTAGGGGTCATATTCTTCTTTAATCGATTAAAGTGACGCAAATTACGAAGGCAAAATCGAATTTTCATTTGTAGCTTGAAGCGAATAATCGCAGGGCTCAGCCCATAACTTTGCGAGCGGTTATCTAATCAGTACAAAAAGGCAGATGAGAGCTTCATAACATGTTGACTGATCATATATTCTTAGCTCAAAGGTGTGCGTGTCAACGTGACAGGATTGTGACTCTTTCTCGTCGCGTACAAATATTTTCTATAATTTATCATGTCCTCCTTGTAACTATTAAAATATTCATCACATTCTACATAAAAAACGCTTCAAATTCAGTGCTCTATAGATATTGTTCCTCATTTGCTCTTGAAATGAGAAGGAAAACAATAAAACAAGTCTCCACGGAACTCGACCTCAAAAAAGCAGTTGTTTGTAAAGCACAGAAACAGTTACCTTCGAGAAAAGACTAGATCCACTTGTGAACGATATTTTGGACTGTAAAACATACTTCTACAAGTCGCCGGTCTCATTACTAATTTATATGAGCAAATCTTGCTACACGGGCGATTTTCACGAAATTTCATTTTTTCTCCCAAAATAGAGGCACACTGTCTTGGGCATAATTTTAACGTGAACAAGCTCGGGTGATTTTAATTTTCGCCATTGGACCGTGTTACTGCTCATTTGGCAGCTTCGTCGCGAGTGTGGTATAACCGAAAAACCGGACAAAATTATCAGAATAAGTAACGCCGCTACTTTCACATTTTTCGATGCTCTCTCGGCTCATTCACAGTAAAATATGTGCTGAAGCCTTGGATTTTGAAAAAGAGTGTTTTCTCAAGAAAAGGGGCCGTTTTTTTGGGATTCGCCCGCATAGGCGGCGAATTGAGTGTACATCTCGAGAGCTGACTGTGCTTTGTAGTTCGACCATAAAATCAACCTTCAAATAGAATTTTTGAGTCGTCGATGAATGATCTTGAAAGTTTTGAGACAAGAAACTAAATAAACTAAGGTACGTTGAGATTGATTGATTCAAAAAATTTTGCACTGTTTTCAATAAACATGAATTCTTAGACAATAGCAAAAAGGGCAAAAAGTCACTTATATTCAATTGACTAATAACGCAAAAATCATTCTGGATCGGTTCACACCACTCATATTCTCATCCTTCAATAGTTATCAAATATAAAAAAATGCGCGACGAAGTCTACGGGCGCCTCATGCCGATATTTGTACGTGGAGGTAAGTTAGGCACAGGTGGCAAGTTGAGTACACTTACCTTACATATAATTTCACCCGGGACGCGTACATACTTTTTGGATCCGAAATGGCATTCCGAGTACCACACGGGCAGTTTCTTAGCCCTGTGGGCCCGAAATTTCCTCTCGAAACATAAGGCTAAGGGGACAAAGAGTTGGCCAATATCTCTGGGGGACCAGAACACGGTTGTCACCCATATAATGACTATAGACATGGACGGAGGAGCAAAATGAATTATTCGGAAATTCCAAGATCTTTCTCACTCCCGTGTATACATTTTGGTACATTACTTTTTCTGATTCCCTCATCTATGTAAATCAGGCATTGCGGGGATATTGCAGGGCGTAAAGTTTGATGGGCTTTGATTGGCTGACATTTTTTTCGAACTTCCCCATTCTCGCATGCACGTAATTTCGCTCTAATTTTATCACCATTACCTCAGTCTTATAAAAGATCCCATTGTTATCATGAGAAGGTAATCAAATGGAACTAAGTACGCCATAGCTTGAGGAACATTGTCGAACGCCGCTGAAAAGAAGCAGCCTGAAAAGTAACAAATTATAGTCATTTCCTACTCAAAGATCTGCTATAGATATTTGATCCAAGTCCTATTCAAGATTCACGGGGGGTATCGACAAACCGTACCCGGTACTTTGAAATGAATGAAACAGTATTTTCAGAATGAAACAACTAGTAGCTGGTTTTTCAAGATAACTCGACTATCTTTGCGAAGGATTAGGACTAGTACTCGTAATATTTTTATTGAGAAAGAATCGTTTATAACATACCACAGGCAGTCGAAACATTCATTGTGAGCAAAACGATGCCGAGGGTTGTGAAGAATGCTGATACTGTATTTGCTAATCCAGCAAGCCAATAAACTATTGATGTGAATATAATTGGCTCCAAAATTAATCCAGGTATCTGGAACACATGGATTGGAATTGAAATATTTTTCACGGATATTGTTTTATGTTATAGACTGACTGACTTTGAAAATCCCCACATTTCATTAAAATGTAAAGATCTGTCAATACACTTTAAAAATTTTGGTCAAAAACTTTGCTGGTTGCAAAAAATTTTCAACCAGTGGTTGAAGTTAATTTTCAACCAAGGACTGAATTTTCAACCACTGGTTGAAGTTTTTTTTTCTACCCCTGATTGAATTTTCAACCACTGGCTGAAGTTTTTTTGTCAACTTCTAGTTGAATTTTCAACCAGTGATTGCATATATGCAGTGGAAAATTTACCAACTCCATCCGGCTTGGGTGCACTTCAAGCGCTACGCGAGTTTTAGTTTCCCGTCCTCGATAAGGATTCAAACATCGGGGTGAAATGTCACCCACGTAATTGAAATTTTTACCAGTGGTTGACAAAAAAACTTCAACCAGAGGTTGAATTTTCTGGTTGAATTTCCAACCACCTTTTTACAGCCTACAAAACACGAAGGAAATTTTTATACTATTTTATGAGTTCAAATATCTTCTAAAATAACATGAACACTAACGCGCTGTTAAATTCTCATAATTAAATTCTATGGGAATCTCGCGCTTTCCTTAACTCTTTACTGACGTAAAAATGTACATCTGCTCCGAACATATTGAAAATCTATTCTCTACCGTAATTTGCTATAGCCTATTTGTATGTTTGTATGTCTGAATAAAGATTGAGGTTTTTTTTAAATCATTTCTATGGCTTAGATTTATTGTTGACAAGTTTACTGTCTGAGGATGAAACACAACCTTGGTATTACGCAAGCGCGTACTTGTTCATAAAAATTTGAATTATAACTCAGATTTCACTCAGTTCTGTCGATGTTACTCCAGACCAAAACCAGGATTGAACCAAAAAAAATTTCCAAGCACACTGCATCGAGTGAATTGAAAAAATGTTGCCTTCTTATTCCTTTTCAATCAGTGAACTAATGCTGTCGCAATAAATATGTTGAACTAGTAAGAACTAAGGATGATCAAAGAATGTTGAATAGTTTACCAAAGCAGTGTGGGTTAGTTATGGGAGCAAAATCCGGCCTGAATTCATGAGAAGAGAGAAGATGAGTAATGCATCTCTAAACAGGGTGTCGAAATTATCTTTGCTTCATATTGCTACCTCTGTTTTTTTGAGTGATCTCTAAAATAACCGGGGTCCACTGCGAAACTTGATGTGAATTTTGCTATCGACTCTACTTTACACAATACCATGACCAAAAATATTTCAAAAAATCGAAACCATATTTTTATTACCAGGTAGATCGAGAGCTTGGACAAAATTGAAATTTCATTAATGATCAAGAGACAAAATAGAATTCAAGATCAACTTCTTGGCGATCCCTGATCTTGACATTTGTAATCACAATTCTACGTTGAGTATCATATTCTTGAGATCAAAACTTGCAAGGAGAGGACCCAGCTTTCGAGGGCTCAATTTTGCTGGAAATTAGTTTACAGACTCGTACCACCTACATGAAGAATCTAGAGTATCTCTGTCCAATGGGCCTCTTATCCAGAGATACGGACAGAAAGTTTAGTATTGTCCATATTGGACCGTGTTAAAACGTTATATGTATAGATATATTTGCAATACTAAGGTTTTTGGTTGGATCCTCGGATCAAAAGTCCATTAGACAGGGATACTTGAGATTCTTGATATTTCAGGTGGTACGAATCTGCAAAAAAATTCTCAGTAAAATTGAGCTTCCGGAGATGGGGTCCGCTCTTAGTTAGTGAGTCCCCTAAAGATTTTGTAACTTTATTAACAAAATTAAAGTGGTTAAAAGAACGTGAGAAGATTGAATTTACATCCCAGCTCACGGTGTCATATGCTATTGGCCGCATAAAGATGAGTACTTGATCATCTAGAAATCGATCAAACTATACTAGTTATGGTAGGAAAAAAGAGACCAAGTGACTCACCAAAGAAGCGATCCGAGCTATATAATATAAATGTATAGGATACATTCCAGCCTTATACTCTCGGAAGAAGAGAGGAAATTCTTGAGGTATCAAGGATAAAGTACTATACATTGGGAAGAATGTATTCTCGGATACCATGATGAATATCACACCCTGAACTGCTTGAACTCCTAGTTGATCCAACTTGATAGCTCCAAAGAAACATAATCCTGCTACTATTGCAATAGCCTGTCAAGAAAATTCGACCATATAATTACTCTGGAGAATTATTTGGAATATTAATTATGATTAATTAAGAAAGAATGGTGACTAAGATGGAGCAACACTCCGTATGGAAATAAATTTTCAACCTCCCCTTCAAGGTATCTTTTGGGCGACAGAAAATTATGGAACTAGCGAAAATCGACCATGAAAAAAGTCGTTCATCTATTTCTTCTTCATCGCGTTTTAGGATACCCCAATTATATTTCCAAGCGGTATAATTTTCCTATCATGCACAAAAGTACCACACATTTTCAATTCAACGAATATGAAGTATGCCACAAAAAAGAAATGTGATATTACACTCAGCTATTCTAATAAGATAATGAAGATTAGCAAACCGTAAAGAGGCGGAAAATGGGCATTTTCCACTGGAATTGTGCCCTATTTTTAGAACCCGTAGAGATTTGACCTTGGGAATTTACGCGTTTCGAGAGATGTAAGTTGACCAAAAATTTTCGAATTTGTAAAAATGTGAATTCAAAGAGATTTGAGTACTTGAGGTGAGCAGACTCATGAATACTTAAATATCGCGAATTCGTTTCGAAAAGTTCGACCAACGATCAATCGGATACTACACTCAGGCTTGTAGTTTTGATGATCTAATTGATTGCTTGCTTCAAATTCCCAATTCTCTGATAATGTTGCTAACATCACGGATTAGGATTTTTTCATAAATTGAATAAATTGAATATTATTTGAATGAGAATTGATCCGAGTTACCAGTTTCTGAAGAATCCTCAGGATTTGTAGCGAGGGATCCCGAATGACTTGCATTGCTCCGCGGTGAATAAGCCACCGTAATTTAGTGTAGAACTTGGGAGATTTCCTATTTTGGGAAGAAAATTTGATTTTGAGTTATATGTTCCCAAGTTTTTCCATTAATCAACTCCGAATTCTCAATACATGAGATGGGACTATTCGAACTATTTTTTCTGAAAAGGACTGAGTGGGAATGAAAGTCCAAAATCAAAATCAAGAACTAAGGATATTGAAAAAAAAAATAATAGCAATCCAGCAGATGAAAGAAAAGCCAAGGTCTTCATATTGTTATTCATGTCTGAGATCGAGAATTTAATCAATCAGGTCCCGGTTAATTCTATAAACATCGCATAATTTTTCAATAAGCTGAGGAAAAATTCGATTTACCTGGCCTTTGTCTTGATTGATTGCCAGTGCTGTAGAAGGAAAGAGAAATCAAATGGATCAGAAATATTCACCATGGTTATAAACCCATCTCCATAACAGATGAAAAGACTCTATATTTCGGCAAATCCACCGATCTCTCAGAAATTGAGATTTGTGAAATATTTTCAAGAAATTCAAGAACGTACTTTCGCACTTTAGCAAACATATTCTATTATGTTCAAATTCACTATTAATCAATAATTGTGGATTATTTCGCATCTAAAATCACATATTTTGCACATAGCATCAATAAACAAAAATATATTATGCAAGGAAAATTGTTAACTGTGATAAAAGATCACGAGATAGTCTCAATAATCTGTCCGGGCATCATGATCACGTAAAAAATACTGAGAAACAAAATGTGGGGATCTATAAGTACATTCTGTTTCAGGGTATAAAATATAGATTCTTTTCTCCTTAATCATCTGTTTCCAGTGGAATATCTTACCTCTTTGAATTCAGCGATGTGAAGTTGAAGTTGTATAATTAGATCGATTTCTTTACATGCATCACTAGATAGGAAAGCGTCACATATCCTCTGGATACTCATAACTTCTCCACGTTTATTACTAGATGTGGCCACTATAGTTCCAATTAAAAAATCAGCGGGGTTGTAAGTGTGAGGACACACGTAACCTAAGCTACGAATAAATGCAATATTTAGAGTTATGATGAAAAAATTCGTTGAATCATTCATTTTTAATTATCTAATTTCATCATTTTGCATGAAAAACGGGATGAATGGGTTTATTGATAAGAGATTCAAGTTTCTCCCATGTGTAATCCTTTTATTTGAGACAAGAATCGAATCTCGATTCAGCATGAGAATTTACAAGGAATGTTGGGTTTTGAAGGGAATTTCGGGATACTGCAGCTCACTGCGGTTGACCGAACGAAGGATTTAGGGGAAATAACAGCTCTACCTAACCGACATTCAACAATATTTGTGCAAAATTTTGAAATGATACAAGAAAAGCTTGGAATAACTTTGTTTGCAATGAAAAAATACATATATTTATACTATAATAGATACGCTAATGCGGTGGGTCCCACCGGTGGGACCCATGAGCTATTTTCGCCCAGTTCATGTCGGCTCGTATCAGCTAGAAAATTTCATCAAATGATGATCAATTTTGTCGAGATTTTTGTCGAGTCGTTCAACTTTGAACCTGAATAACAATCTGGAAAAATGTCCATCTTTGTAGCGTCACAACTTTGTCTGAGTAAGACTGTCTGATTCGTGTCCTCTTAAAAATAATAATAAGGCGGTTTCGCAGTGAACGCGATAAACAAAATTATACTCTAAGAGAGCTTTCCGCGAATCGCTTCAGAATTTTTCACGGTGGTCCATTGCACCAATACACAGGGAGGGGGGGGGGCGGAACTACTTTTCCGAAATATTGTTTTGTTTAATTGTGAAGGTATACATGATGAATGTTGGTAAGGTAGAGCTTTTTATTCTGTAATATCTCGATGAGCACGATCGTTGAGTGCTGTACTAAGCGAGGAGTCCCGTGGATAAATCATCAATTTTTTCTTATGCTTGAAGGGAGAACTCGCTTTATAACAACTGTAAGATGCTAATTCAAGGATTTGATAACGACAGGGCTGCTACCGCGCTCATTACTCAATGTAATATGTGTCTCAGGGTCGTTTCGAGAGAAAATCAAAAGTAGTTGTTGACTCACTTACAGTATCACTAATCGTTACAAGACTGTGTGATATTGAACAGTTACAAGACTCTACGATATTGAATTTTTTTTTGTGCAGAACTACCTTGAGAAGAATTTTATGGCTGCTTCATTCGTTCCAGCAAACGCAATTCGCCCCTCTGCTACCAGTATAATTTTTTGAAATGAGCGGAATACTGCAGAACTTGGTTGATGTATTGTGCATAGAACAGTACGGCCCCGAGATGCGAATGATTGCAATTGATCAACCAGAATACTCGCTGTATGCGCATCTTGTCCTGTCGTCGGCTCATCGAGGAACAGAATTGGAGGATCTGATAAGAGCTGAAAGAAAATTTGTATAATATTCAATTGAGATTTGGCATCCGCTTCGGTATGTTTGATCATTGTGTATAATGGGCGATGTCCTGCAAATAGAAATCTCTTCGAAAGAAGAATGATCTCGAGTATAAGACTGGCCAATGGGTGATTTGAGTGCCGATTGAATTATTATTGTTTGTTAATTAAAATGATTTTGCAACTCCTTTGGTAAATATCCAAAACTGTATTCGGAAAAACTTCGGCGAGATATGTAGTGTCAATATGGAGGATGTAGAAAAGCCAACGGGAATGTCTCTCACATATCGTGCTTTTAAGTATAATGTATATGGAAATAAAATTGTTCAGAAATGGGTCAGAACCCAGAAGCGGACAGTTTCTGGTCTAACTGGCAAGAAATCGGCGACTAATGGCTAGTTTTTGACCATCTTACATCCGCTTTTCTACTGGGTAGATGCTCTCTCCCTTCATCAAAAGCTGATCTTATTGACCCATTATTAGCATATGCTCTTTTCAATGTTACGAAATCGTTTACAATATGCTCCCGTAAGCCAAGAGTGACAAAAGACGGAACAAACTTGCCATGCATCAGAAAATTGCAAGAGATTAGGACAAAATCATTCATTCATCACTACATGCATCTTTGACCACGAGAGCATCTCTTCCACGCCGTGCTGACAAGCGGAAGTAACACGACAACTATCGTGGTGAAAAAAGTACAATACGCTCCTAGGGAGCGAATAGGAGCACCTTTTCTCGGTTGAATGCTACTGATCTCGGTTGCGCTTCAAGCGATAATATATTCGCCCAAAAGGGAATGGTTCTGTGACGTAATTTTCATTTCTATATCCTTGTCCACGGAGGTGAGATCTCAACAAGTAAACATGGCTTATTTGATCCAAGTGTTCGAGGACGTGAATTGAGAGTTATGATGAAGTGACAAGGCAGGAATTTCGATGCTGAAAAAGACTAGCAGAACCCTTACTCAAATCGTTATTTTGTTTCTCTCCTCCGCGAACCACCGGATATGAAATATATGATTATAATTTTTGATTATGATCAAAAGTTTCATTCATATTGATAATATATAAAAAGAGCTCTATCTTGTTTTCGAGTAATTGTTCTTCCTTCGATACATATATTTTTTTTTCTCAACAAAAGACATAAGATGCAGATCTCAAATCAAAGTAACTTTGAAGAGTTGCCCCAATGCCCTATGCTAAATGGAACCAAGAAAACCTGATGAGTTACGTCATCTTTGTGCGTAAAGAGAAAACTTTTTGCTCTGAATCTTTTCTTTTGTTGATGGTCAAGTTGGATATCTCCGATTTTCTTGACCAATTCATGTTATGATGGCTATTTTCATCTTACTCAGGGATGTAAAATTCCACTAAAAACTTTGCCAGAGACGTTTATAACAGGTGATAATAAATTACCCTGTGCAGTGTGAGCGATATAGTTTCAAGTGAACCTGGCTGCATCAAAAGTCATTACTACAGTATGATTGCGAAATTCATGGAGGATTATCTCACCTCGGTTGCAAATGCAAGTCTCTTTTTTTCTCCTCCAGATAGGACCTTATTCGATTCAGTATTGCCTATTGTAACATTGCGACGAGCCGAGAGACCAACGCTGGACAAAAGAGTTTTTATACGTGACTCGATCTCGGATTTTCCAATGTCGCGATCCAGTTTCATTCTTGCCTGCAGAATTTACGACAGTTGAATGAAAATTATGAAATAATATGTACCTAAAATATTGAGATTGTTGGAACATCTGTCCATAAAAATGTATGAATGATGGAGATGCTACCATGAACCAAAGATGCTCGATGACAGTCATAGTGTCGATGAAGATATCATCTTGGTGCATGTAGCCGCTGTTTTGTCTCATATATTGGGGATCCACAGGACAGCCATTGACTCGTATGTCTCCTTGGACAGTCAAAGATGCTACAGAAGAGATTCCATGTGAGTAGTGGGTTTTTGAAAAAGTAACTATATTTTTGTACCAAAAATTCATCCATCGATGATAAGGTCGCGCGGAAGTTCAAATTGATTATGAATTGAACGAAAGGCTCTGCAAGCTATGACCCTTCAAAATCCCATTATATGTGCTGGCTTTGTCACAGGCAGAAATAGACTCAAAGATTGAGTCGATACAAATGCAAGAATACAATTAGCTCCCGAGGCTGTGCAGTATCCGTGTCGCCACTCCACCATCCAAAAACTATATCAAAATACGAAGAGCTTAGGGGCTATTGTGGGTAAAAATTGATCAAATTCAAGCCAGGCTATGCTAATTTTACGAAAAAGTGTGATGTTGGGCGGTGTTGGACAAGCCATGTTACCCAATGGACCGGCTTCGAAAGAGTCCAAAAATCTTAGTGAAAATACCTCTCATCTTCAAAAACTGTTCACGTGTTATTATCATTTGTGTACCCAACGCTAAAGGTCTACTCACTTGGATTCCGAAAAGCCAGAGCAGTCATGAGAGAACTTTTCCCAGATCCACTAGAATAATACAAATGATGTATTAGGCTCTTGTTCTGCGAATCAACGTCTTCAGAATGGAGAAATTTGTGGATTCAAGAACTTTTAGAATTGTGCACGGAGCTCACGTTGAAGCTCATAATCTCATGCGTTTACAATTCACCGATTCGAAAGAATCACACCCAACTCACAAACTCATTTCCGTTGAAATTCTGGGCCATTCTCTCTTCGTTTATGTGGCCACACTCTTGAAAGGGTTATACGACTGTAATTACAAATTCCTGGAGGCTCGCAATTTTCTCTTTCTAAATTTCTTTCAGCTCGTTCGCTCGTTTGTCTAATATCATAGACCATATCGATCTCTAATGATTCGTGATAATTTTTTTGGAATGTATTGGATAAATCTGAGAAAAGTCTGTAAAATCGTATTTAATGCAAGGAACATAATGGACAACGAATGGGGTCTAAAGATCAGTTCATGAGAAAAAAAACTGGAAAAGAAAAATTGTTAAAATTCCAATTTTGCCTTTTTTCACAATTTCTTCACGCCAGAAACATGTTATGATAAGAGAAAAATGTTGTAATGCCAGGAGCGGTTGGCTAGTGACCAAGTGAAGATGGAAGCGAATCAAAATCAAATGAATTCTGGGGTAAAAGTTGGCAAAAGATTACATTCTGGGACTATTATATTGCGCGCTGCAGCGTGCACAGGTGATTTTGGGAATATGATGTAATTGAGTCCCCTCTTGTCAAAAGCATAGGTGCGCGCGTAAAGTCTTCAATACGGACCCATGTAGGCACTTTAGGCTCACTAATGTAGGCAACGCTGACGTTCACAGCTGTATCTCGGAACAGCGGACCTATGGAACTAAACCCTTTGGGACATTTTCACTTCTCATCAAAATGAGGTGATGCCCAAAGTCTGGTGAGAACCCATGACGCACGTTCATGTCACTCTATTGTCATTTAATAATTGAAATTATTGAGATAATCAAATGAATAGATTTTCATCTATTCAATTTTTGTTCCAACCTGAATTGTTCTATGTTATTCGCTTTGACATACCTTCCGCCCAAAATTCCGGTTAACTCTCCAGGTTGAACAGCTCCTCTAACTGGAACACACAGTTATCATATTTTTCCACCATTCATACAACTATTGAGTTTCATTGCATTGCTAATAATTAAAAACGAGTCACTTCAATGTTGACACTATAATGAAGCCTATCTCGCGTAATGATGAATCACCTTGATTAAAAAAACCGCAAAAGTTTGCTTAAAAAATGATTTCCTACTGCGTTACTAATAATACATTCTTACTAACATTATATTTTTGAGGAATAAGTTGTATGGTACAACTTAATAACGGTTTAGGATATGACAGTCTCGACTGCAATCAACTTTGAAAGCCGTATGCTATCAAAAAATAGATAAAATGATATCCTTATTGTATAAAGGCATAGTTATGTTACGTCGTATTCGTCGTTGCGTAATCGGAATCACCATGAAATTTCTTCTGTTCTGATTATATCCGAATTTCCATCTTCGAAGAATTTGAAAGTGGTCTGTTGAGGTAAGCGAACGATATTGTAATCCTTAGTGCAATCAACGCAGAGTGTAGTATTACCGACTATATATATGTAACAAATGTATCAACAAAATTCTGTTTCAACGCGAATAGAAAATTTTCCGCATCGTCTGATTCTTTCATGACCCTCTAACTTGTGCGGATGGACTTCAAAATATTTTTATCGACCGTATAGTAGTGAAAATTTAATGGTGAATCGGGCAAAACTTGAGAGACACTGGGGAAAACGTTTATTAATTTCATATTTTCCCTTACCATTTGTGACGACTTGCTTGCAAACTTTTCGTCGTATATCAAGGACGTAAACGGAGACATTTCTCCACGTTAATAAGGCACTGTTTTGAGTCTCGTCAATTCTGAACGTTTCCATCTTCTACTATATCACAAGATCAGCGCACGCATAATATTCACTGATTCTTCAACGTAATCGATGATTCAACTCATTGTATCACAAACTTTTATTCTATCTGTCTGATATTGCTTCTTATGCTCCATCTCGAATGCTCCCTTTTGCTACAATGCGGATCTGAGTACTACCGTAAGAGGTAACTTCAATTAGTACTGTACAGCCATGTGAAAAATACATGAAGTATCCCATTACCCCATGGCAGCCCTTACCAGTGATTATACCTGCCTGAGTCTACCCGATCAATGCAAATGTAGCTTTGATCAACGAATAGATTATTTTCTTCGAACAACATTCAAAAGTTGCAAATTTAAATGATTAATATTAAAACAACCTACCTACGATGAAAAAAATGCGAGCTCGAATAAACATCTCAATCAATTTGTGCCCCATAATGATAATATATAATGAGGTTAATAATCATCATTATGCATTGGTGTACCTTTTTTGCGAGAAATAGATAAATCTTTCCATTAGGTTACTACTCCCGATTGCTGTGGGCTACGAACACGCTACTATTCATATACTTGAGAAGGTCAGGAGGTATCCAGGAAAAAATGTGGATAATTGAATTTATTTGGTTAATCGAGAATTGCCAACCAGATGAACTGCTTCCATTAAACAAGGCATGCATCATAATGGTGATTCTCTATACAATCAAGGCGTTCTCAATTTGACTAGTTACGGATCAATATTTAAAATGAATCCTGGAAGTCTTGAAAATGTTGAGAATGGTTTTTTCAATACAAACGAATCCTTTATTTTCGAATTCGTCGCTTCTTTAAAATAGTTTCTTCTACTTAAATTGTTCAAATATTCGCAATTCTCAGAGTAGTCGTCGAATAAACTCGTTTCCTGCGTATATCTATTGTCTGAAAAATCAAACTCTAAATCACGCATATTTTAGACGGTTTTGAGAGGTAATAATCCTGAATGGAACTCTTCCACCCAGCAGTCATTAATTGGAGGTGATAGATTATACTAGCCTACGAATTCTGACTTTTTGTGTGAGTTCAATTCTAAGAGTTGATTCTAATGCGGACTGTGCGGCTGAATCCGAATCCGTTTCCAAACTTGCATCATCGCGTCACGTTTTTGAGAAAATCGTATATTTGAGAGTTTTTCTGCGCAGAAGTGAGAATTATCTCGTTTATTATGTTGGGTCTGGCGTATAGTCGAAGGAAAGTATTAATATCGTTCATACGCTTCGAGGAGAGTTTTTTTCCGAGTCCGGAGGCTTAAAAAATAATCTACTCATGTTCCTTTAGGCGCTAGGAATTATTCTATAATACTGGTCTCATATCAATATGGGAAGAACAGAGAATCGTCGGCTATTCGATCCCAGCACTGTTATGTCGACAGTATCTATCTAACATACGATACTCTGCGACAACATAAGCGTATATATAGTCACGATTGGAGAGTGGGATCATCTCTGGTTTCTTCTCCTACACGATGAAGTAACCCTATGGTAGATGAAATGCTTATTCAATGGTCTTTAATGTTACGATCATCCCCCAGATCTGTCGTTTAGGAGCTTTCTGATGGCCTTCATTTTCAAGTTAGTTGGGAAAGGGGGAGGGGGGCCATTTGGCAAAAGAATTGGATTGCGGAATGAACATTTAGGAAAAATTAAATGAATGAGCACATTCTACTTCAGCTGATTTAGAAGAAGATGGCATTCTTGATGAAGGAGACGAAAGTATTGAGATCAACTTTTGAAAAAAACGACTGATCTTAAGTAAAATAATTATTACGGTTTTACTTATATATTTGGCACATTCTCTCGAATATAAAAAAATTAGTAAGATATCGGTATCAAATTAATCAATCCCGGAACTTCAAACATTACGAAATGCCTATCAAGAGAGAAGTTCTGTGGCGTGTAAAAAGCTTCTGTCTGAAAAATTTTGTGATTTATCATCTGCCTGCTTCAGATCCATATTAAAAACCATTGTCGTGCATTTTTCAAATTAGGAACATTCCACTTGATCAGAGAGTAAAAGCTCTACCTCTCCGACATTCATTTTAATAAATTCATTCAAATTCATTCAAAATGGAACAAAACAATACTTTGAAAAAGTAGCTCCTAACGTCCCTGCGTATTGATGACGTAAGCCACTGGTCAAAATTTTGAAGTGATTTGCGCAGAAAGCTCTTGGAGTAATCTTTCTGCGGATCACTTCAGAATTT
>JAPYYZ010000516.1:0-19919 GCA_030522705.1 Eretmocerus eremicus
ATCAACGAAGAATTCTTTTTTAGAATTACCTGTAGGTAAACTGCTAGAAGTGGCATTTTCTGCCCACGTACGCGGAAACACTAACTTTCCGCCTGCTTCGGATGGGAATATTTGGACTTTCCGCGCCCTGAGGCGGAATAGTATATTTCGATACAAGGGCCTAGAAGTTGGATTGCGCACTTCGAGTGATATTTAATCATCACGAGGATGCAAAATCCAACATTTGCGGCCGTGTATCGAAAAAATAGTATACGCGGGTAGCTTGCATGGATGCTTTTGGCACAAGGGCCTCGTAGTCTTCGCTTCCCTGCAATCAACCCTTCGTGCCAAGTTCGTCTACTACGTGTAGCCGTGCGTATTATACTATACCGTTTCTCACTGAAAATCTTAATTTCCAGTTCTTCCTTAGACGATTGCAAGCTTCAACTGCGTTCATACCTTAACAAACTTGAGCTTGGAGGATGGGTCTCTAGAGAGGATGGCTACCAAACGATTGTCACAGCGGTAGCCAAAGATCTTTGCCATAAAAGTCGTTATCGAATTCTGCGGAGTAAAGAATTGGTGAATCTGCGAATAACGAAACAACGTTTGGAGGAGAAGTCCAACTACTACAAAGAGCAAGTCGAGTACTATAATGAATACATAAAACGATGCTTAGCGAACCTCAGCGCTGGTAAAGGGTAAGTTCCAAACGCTGATTATGCTTTTATGATATTAAAGACTTTTTTGAAGAAAATATTTTCAAGTACGTCTGGGGAGAAATTCAACTTCAATTTTGAATTGATTTAGAACTTGCTGTAGAGACTTGGCTCTGAATGATCATAAGTTTTGTATTGCAGGACTAGGCACTTACTCAAGGGGAATCAAAAGAATGGGCATGGCAAGCTCAAATCAAAAACAACTCTTAAATATTCAGCAGCAAAGCTTCAAGAGAAAGGAATTTTGTTAGAGATAGATGGGTTACCCCAGTCGCAGTTCAAGAATGTAATCTTTGAAATCACTCCAACTGATAATGATGGCGTGTTCACAGTAAGAGGCAAGTTCATGGGTGTTGAAATGGAAAAAGTAGAAGTTGATGTGACTAAGCTTCTTACCCTGCAATATGAAGGCTCTCCAATAATGAACATGTTTGGTAAAGCTAAAATCAATGTTAATCTACTGCTTTACCTCCTCAATTGTAAATTCTATGGGAAGAAGTAGGGAACCTTCTACGCTAACGATGACAATTGTACAGTATTTTTTAAAACTTGATATTTGTAAAAATTGAGATGAACATATGAATTGATACGAACATTTCTATTGCATTTGTATATTTGAAGAGTATTCTGGGCGAGAGTTCTTTGTCATAGCAGAAATACATGTAAACCAAAAAATTTATGAACTTTACACCTACGGATAAAGAGTGAATATAATCACGCATTACATTCTCGATCAAATATCGGAGGACGAATTTTTTTGAAGAAAAATCATGTATCTAATAACGCGAAAAAATGACTACAAAAAGATTTCGTATGCATTATTCACACCCAACATAGGATTCTCATTGGGTTATGTTGCTGCTTTATTCATATCTCGAACAGTATCAGAAATCATTCGAAAATTGACGATTTCAATTCAAGGCATGATGAAAAAGATCACGTATTTTACCAAAGATCTCATAATTTTTCTTTTTCAATTTTTGACTAAATTTTTCAGATTCTATTTTATCTTTTGGAGCAAAGCAATACCTTTGTGAAAAATGAACCAAAAAAACGTTTTCCAAATAATTCCATCATTTCATAAAAAGTTTGATAATAATTATAAAATCTTGATAGTATCTTGTCAATTCGTAAAAGCTGCGAATAATACTGCTTGCATATAGATATTTGTTTGATATGGTTTCGACGTCAAGCAATAATTTCTTGTAAGATTTTCACAAAGTTCTCAAGACAGGTCCATTTTTAACTGTTGACGTCGCGAATCGTGGAAAAGAAATTGAAATTCAGATAAAACTATTTACCCATTTGTTCTAACAAAAATCTAATTTCCCAATATACTCTCGATTCATAATCAGTTACTCACTTCCTTCAATTGACTTGTAAATTGAAACAATGAAGCTAGTTGATTGATATTTATATCAATGTATTGGTTGTTTATTCATCGAACAAGCGTAAATGATGAAACATAATCATGGTAATCAAAGTTATTGAATAGTTTCTGCTATTATATACATATTAATATTCAACTCGTTGAAAATCAACGTAAGAAAATTTCTCATGTATCAGCGATTTTTCGTCCTTAGAAGGTTATTTTGACGTTACACCGTCTGTGAATTTTTTTAATGTAATGATTCCATCAGTAATAATTAAAGTTTCCAAAAGTCTCCTTCACTTTATTATAGAAAAAGATATAATTTTATACAATTTTAATATCATAAAAACAAATGGAGTCTTCATTCTTTAATAAAGCAAAATTGGCAATTGTATCTGTATATTCATTGCCCTTACCAATCGATCGACGGTCAGAGACAACAAAGCGCTCAACTCCAGGATTCATCGGAGAATTCATCTTTTCTGGAGGTAAAAGGCACGCGATATTTCACCTCTTATCGCTTGAAGTGCCTCGCAGAGGATCACTTAGTTATCATGTGCTGACACTATCATGCTACGTTTGATATTACAATTCATTAATGATGCATCCCAATATTCTCAATTTCTTAATAGTATCCAATTATAAACTCATCGAAAAAAGTGAGAAATCTTCATTCCTTACTCCCCCTTTCTTTAATTCTAATTTCTTAGATCGTAATTTAATGAGATATATTTTCGTAGGCTCAACAGGCATTCATGCTTTCCATTGCGTCAAACTTGATGGGAATATCAATCAATTCTTCGATATAAGATGCGTAATAAAAGTATAATTCCTTGAAACTCATAGAACAATGAAATATACTTGCATCTGACCTTGGAAGAGTAGACGTCATTCGAGTTCTCAAAATGATCATTAACTCTGGAGAGACAATTAAAACGAATGCAATCTCATCTATGCACAATGTCCAGTTTCGACGCGCCAAAAGCATGTTCAAAGTGAGATAAACACGTTGACAATTCTTACATATTCCTTAAGATTATTCAATTGCTAACGTAGTTCATAATAAATAGCATATTACATACAGTTATTCAGTTTCTATGGACATGCGTTCTCTGAAAGCTTTTTCATTTCATGAAGCAAATGGTAGATTTCACACACCACACTCCAAGACAGTTTGAGATAATATACTTACAAAATTCCTCCATTATTTTGATGCAGAATTCTTAAGAACTAGAGCTAGGTCAATAATCAGACAAAACTGAAATCCCAAACTAATTTGATTCTCGAACATTCGATATCAAATAAGATGGCAATGAAGGTTTTGCAATTTATTTGATTACGCGCGAACCAAGCTGTGCAATATTTATAATACAAATCACAATCACCAAATCACACTTTGGATCCAATATATTTTATTAGATGACGATTTGCACGTAATGCAACAGATTTGAGCAACCGTTATCGGGAGTTCAGCACATTTGAAAAGTGTCGATACTTAGTCTGAAGTTCAGGCATTTGAGCGAGGGCCTCCTCCATACTATGTCGCAGTTTTGCTAAATCGGGCAAACTGTCACATGATTCGATGTTGAGTAACTCCGTAAAGTACCTTTCCCAGACAGCCTTTTTTGCGTACCTGAAGAATTTCATAATCTTTTATTAGCAAGTAGGATTTTATTAATGGGTATTGCTACGTGAGATATTACATATTTTCTACCGCAGTCTAGAACACAATATAATGCCAAACTTAGGCCTTCAAAAATACTCTGACAAGTGAGCAATTCTACATCTAATTGTCTGGAAACGGAACTTAATGCCATCATGTCGAATATAAGCGACACTTGTCTGTGAAAAACTACGATTATCGTAGCCAAGCAAATTAAAAAGTTTTTCCCAGATGTTTCGAAAATTTTTTATTTGGGTCAGATATGACTGGACTAATGTTTGTCATCGTCTAACTTGGTTTCATAGACTCTCCGTTTGACGAAAGGTTCAAGTTTTTCATTGATGCAAACGAGGTGCCAGAATTATTTTTGATCGTCAAATAAACGTCCAAATACCGATTAAGAATGGTTAAGATCATTTTTCAATGAACAATTACCTGGGTAATTTTGAACTAATATACCACTTTTCTCCGTTTTGGACAACTTTCATGTAGCTCCCAAAAAGGAGGCAATGACTAGAAGCAGCTAGGCAGTACAGATCAGTCTGGTACGTCCAAGGTTTTCCTGTCTGCATCTCGATGCATGTGAAATCTTCTGTTTTGATAATTTGGGTGAATTTTGTACCTTCTGGCAGTAAGGACATATCTATACTACACCCAAAGTCTATTAGCTGGATCGTTGGTCTCACGTCGTCAGATGGCCTAATGAAAGACAGGAAGGTGATTATTGATTTCTATTCTTAATATGAATATATACATTTCAAATTCGATTTGTTACAAGATTCCTCTCTCGCTTCTGGGAAAAAGAATACGAAATCTGGAATATATAAGCTTTAATTGTGAATTGCTTGAATCATCCCTTTACGAGGTTCAAGAAATCAATTTTGAATAAAATATAGAACTTCCGAGTTGAAGAGGAGTTAAACGTACATCAAAAATCCATTCAAATCGATTCAGATGGGCTTTCTACTTTTTTGCATTGGTTTATCTTTAAATCATTCCCAAGCGAGAGGTAATGGTAACAAAAAATGGTTCTTAGCCAAATGAGACTTGAGTAGGATGAGACTCAAAATGAGTTCGAGAAGAGATATTAGAGATCAAGTAACTTGATAAAGAAAGAGAAATATTAAGTAATTATGATTACATGTGCATCAGGAGGAAATTATCAGGCTTTATGTCAGCATGTATAATTTGACATTTGTGCAGGTACTCCACAATTTGCAGCATCTCGACCGTGAAAAATATCACCAACGGCTCACTAAGCGGTTTCCCCGTTGACGATTTGATCTTGTTGGTCACTTGCAACAATGTACCATACTTTGAAAACTCCGAGACCAAAACGCTTCCATTGTCAGCTACATACGTCTTCGTGACATCCATGAATCCTCGCAGCTGGAAATAACATGAAAATGAATCTGATTGTACCCACTCTTTTTCCACCCACCTAACAACGCCACTTCTAGAAGAACTCGAAGGGTGAACTCACTAATCTAATCGCGATAGTAAGAACCAAGACATACAAAACTTAAAATACGGACAAAATATTGTAACTCCAGGGAGTTTCTTTAACGTGTATCAACAGCAGTTGTTTATTTAATTACAAACGCTGTTTGACAAGCGGTATTGGCAAAGATTTGCATTTTCTAGTAAGTGAAGAGCTGAAATAGATCTTTAAATTCCCCTCGCATGTGTCATGAAATTGATACGAACCAACTAAGAACCATGATAGCCAAAACAAAAGGAAACGTAATTCGATAGATTAATCTATGAAAGATGAATGATAGATGCCGATTCATGGGCGAATGTTTAATTTCTATCTCAAGATTATGGCGAATTGCAAAATGCATTGCGATTGTATGCACTCTATTTCTATACACGCAGTGAAAGATAGATTTTTAATGATTGAGTATAAAAAAAAAACTCACCATGTAAGGGTTTGTGAGTCGAGTCTTAATTTCTCTCGCAATGTAATACTCCCAAACCCAGGCAGGTTTTTGCGTCTTCAGAGCAACAATCCTTCGAGTAACAGCGTCGATGCCCTTGAAAACGGTGCCGTATGTTCCTTTTCCAAGTTGTTTATCTAGTTCATACTCGTCATTCCCTAGATCAAAGAGGCAGTTAAAAAGCCTTAGTCGAATCTTTCTCAAAGTTTGTATTTAAAATGCATAAACCGATAGAGCGTGGGAGATTCATGTTAGTCAATTCGGCATTCAATTTAGATGTTTTGATCTAAAGGGAAATTTACAACATAGAGATTGCCGTTGAAAATAATATCATGTAAAACGTCAACGATGAGCAATAAGTTGCAATCAACTTACCAAGCTTAGCAAGCGTCGACGGCGAGAATTTACTGAGATTACTAGTGAGCTTAACATAGCCATCAGCGTGGTGGCTTCGAGGAAACTTCATATTTCTAAGTAGACCGCTAATCAAGGTCTTGTCGAAAGGATTGATATTGCCTTTGGGTATTTCGAAAGGAGGCTCCTCTTTCACTTCTTCTTTGACTTCCTCTTGTTCCATAGGCTCGTGATATTCATAATCCATGGAAGTATCCACAGCTTTAGAACCGTCAAAACGTTGCACTTCCGGCATAGTTCGCTCTCGCATTTCGCCATTGAAACTTATAGATTTACGCAGATCACAATTGGTTTTTATTTCCGATGTTATCTGGTCTACATTACGCTGAACTGTGCGAGGACTTTGTGCGTGAACCGCTTGGATTTGTGCTCGCATTCTTTGTTCGTTAGAAGCATCTTGCTGATGTTGCTCAAAATTACTCATACCAAGGTAATTCTCGCTGGTTGAATCTGTTTGTAAAAACATGAAAAAGGTTCAATGAGATCAAGTGAATACTTCCACTCTAGTATAGTGAATGATGTGAAAAATGCTCTCTGAATACGTTGCATGATCTGCTGAATCTGATACACATCTCTTCAAACGAACAGTGTCCCGCACGATCTCATAAACAAAGAGTGAACGACATTTTGTTAATATTCTCGAACGGGAATATTTGGTGACAGAATGAAAATTTCAATTCTCTTCTTTAAAGAGAAAAATTTACTATCAAGTTTCTGAAGAAAAAATTGATGAAAGAATTTCTAGATAACATAAGAAATCTTCAACTTCAGTAATTGTAAGACGAGATGGCCAGGCCAACGAATATGAAATAATGAATGGTAGTAACGATATTGATCATCACCACTGATTGTAGATTGTTCCTTGATCGTTGGTAGTTCATCGCGAGTTATGGTGAATCCAGTTCTCGTAGCACCGCTACTACCGGAACTGCTGGAGACGTATTCTCTGGTGGACTCCATTATCACGCTCAATTTTTCTCCTAATTCAGCAGGCATATTTTGAACACTGAAAAAATGTTATCATAAAATTTGTTATCTCTCTACTGACACTGATGAATGGAGATTTATCGCAAGAGAACAAAATAAGGTAAAAAATTAACCTCTAGCAAAATTGAATTAATCACACCGGTAATTGAAATCGGTTCAACGGCAAATATTCAATTTTTTGATACTCCCGAAAAATATTTAGAGAATTTCTCTATTATGTTAATGAATGACAAGTTCGTTAATTTCCTTCGGTTTCGATTCATTTCAATTCAGTTGCGACCAAATATTTGATCAGGTTACTTGAATTCACATTTCACTCGAAGTATTTCTTCTTTTTCTATCGTCAAGCTCCCAGTCATTCTTCATGATTAATTTTGAGGTAAAAAAGAAAGAGCACTCACGGCAAATGGGAAGCTTGAGATTGATCAGAGCATTGTTGTTGTTGTTGTTGTTGTTGTTGTTGATGTTGTTGTTGCTGGTGGTGGTGTTGTTTTTGCAGCTGTTGTTGCTGGTGGAACTGTTGATGCTGCTGATGTTGCTGTTGTTCATGTTGGTTTTGTTGCTGTTGAAGATGTTGATGGTGGGCTTGATCTGATTGTTGATGAAGATGCTGTGGCTGGGTTTGTTGAATATGCTGTAACTGCTGTTGCTGTTGTTGCTGATGTTGCAACTGTGGTGACTGCTGTTGAAGTTGCTGAAGCTGCTGGTGTGACTGTTGATGATGGTGATGCTGCTGAACATCTTTAGGCTGCTTGAAAGCTTTGAAATGACTTGTCATAGGGGTAGAAGCGATCAACGGCCGATTAAAGGTCTCCGTGTAACAAGTTTCATTTCCATCGGGTAGAGGTGATACGCCCAAGCTTTCATCAATAAAGAAGTTATTTTCACTTTGTGGTTGGTGCAAATGCTGATGAGGCTGATGTTTGACAATGCTCTCTTCAGCAGCACCATTAAACTCCAAACCAGCAGAAGAATTCTCTTTATTCTCAGCATCTTCGAGATATTTCAAATCTCGGCGATTCATACCAGGAGACTTGATGTGTGGTAGTTCAGGAGGCATGCGGTAAGCTGGCGGTTTACCGTAGCTATTGCTCGCTTCACCATTTCCGGGTTCCACAAAGCCCGAAAAGTGTCCCTGTTGATAATTCCAACAGTTATAGTTACTTTCCAAGTCTTTCGTTAGCAGAAAGATATGGCCAAGAATAGAAGAAGAAGAAGAAGAAGAAGAAGAAGAAGAAGAAGAAGAAGAAGAAGAAGAAGAAGAAGAAGAGGACGTTTCAAGAAACAAGAAAATAATCTAGAAATTTTTCTACAAATCAAGACCTTTATATGACATATACCGTTGAAATTACGAAGCGATTTTAAAATCGTCGAAAATTCTCGAACTAGGTCAAGTTCCAAGGTGAATCAACTTCAATGCAATTGAAGCGTTCTTCCGCGTGACAATGAGAAGTTTGTTTGGAGTACCCAATCGGTACCTACAATCGCAATGTCTAAAAATGAGGCAAGCTTACCTGTTTTCGTTCGATGCTTGCATGGCCCGACTGAATGGGTGAAGTATAGGGTTGCGAGTATCCAATGTTATTCGCCACAACGTTATTATACATATGATGCTGCTGTTGCTGCTGCTGCTGCTGCTGGGGTATCTGTGGATGCTGCGGGTGTTGCAGATGAGGCTGTTGATGGACGGCATGATGAGATAGATGCGAATGTTGCGACATGTGAGGGCTCACGTGTTGCGATGCGTTCATATGCTGCGGCGAATTCATGTGCTGTGGCACATTGGCATGTTGCGATGTACCCATGTGATGCGACGTGTTCATATGTTGCGAGGTGCTCACGTGCTGCGAAGTGCTCACATGCTGCGATACACTCGTATGATGCGAAGTGCTTACGTGATGCGAAGTGCTCATGTGCTGCGACGTATTCATATGCTGCGACGTATTCATATGCTGTGACGTGTTCATATGCTGTGACGTGTTCATGAACTGTGACGCGTTCATCATCTGATGGGGCGCGTTTATGAGCTGGGGCGCGTTGAAGTGCTGATGATGATGATGATGATGCTGTTGCTGCATGTGCTGTTGAACGACCGGCATATGAATATGCCCGGGGTGGGTAAACGAATGGTGTTGATTGGCTACAGCCCCGTGTTGTTGAGGGGACGACTGGTGATGCATCGCGTGCGGTGAGATCTGATGCGAGGGGGGTAGGTGAGGAGAGACTTGAGAGTGATGCTGTTGCTGTTGCTGCAGCATAGCAGCGTGATGATGAGGCGACTGTAAATGGGATTGCTGGTGTTGCATATGGTGTAGGTGATGAGCCACTTGTTGCGAGGGTTGTTGCATGTGCTGTCCGTGATGTTGCTGTTGACAAAAACAATTCGTGATCAACGATAAAAACTAATTCGATTCAAGACAGTCGTCGTGAACTTTTGCAAGGGTACTCGCAAAGGATAGGATGCGTAAGGCGCAAATTAGTGCACATACCTGCATTTGATAATGGTAAGAGTTCTGTACTGCTGATCTATTGCCGTACGAATTTTGATGACTGTGATTCGAGTAAGAGTTGTGGAAATGGTTCTCTTGGTCGTTGTATGGCTGAACAGTTCCATAATTCTGATGCTGCTGATGCTGGTGCATTTTACCACCGCTGAGCATGACATTCTGGGTCATTGAGCTGTCCATATGGATGTCAAATGACAGCTTGCGAGCATCAGGTTGAATTCGATGAGCAGCAGGGCTAGGCATCATACGGCTCGTGCTTGCATTGGCGGGTGACTGCCACAAGTCTTGAATTGCACTGATTGCCTCTTTCGTATTCACAGTCATACTTTGTCCCAACAAGTGTTGTTCGTCGGTCGTTGATGATTGGTGTTGGCTGTGGTAGCTCGAGTTCTGTAAGCTCTGCTGTTGTTGCTGTTGTTGTTGTTGTTGTTGCTGCTGCTGTAAGCGTTTCAACTCATTTTGTTCAGCTTCATACATCATTTGACGCTGCTTCAACTCCGCCTCGCGCTGACGTTCAAGCTCCATCTGCTCTTGTTGTCGACGTTGACGCTCTGCAATTGAATTTAACGATCAAACTTTCATGGCCTTAATAATTTTACAGTGAGTAATCAGTAATTTTCAAACGAAATATACAAGCTATGAAAGCAGAGTACGACTGAATGCATCGTGTAACTTATTTTGATGCATTAGATATTTTGCATGGATCCTGTCCAAGGAAGTTGGTGCTTCAAACACTTGATAGAATCAATTGTCTCAGCGAATTTCATTCGCTTAGTCATTTGATGATTGCATTTGTATAATCAAACACTAACATGAATTCATGCATACGAAACTACTTCAGGTTGAAAAAACTGTCAGTCTTTGATCATAAAGAGGTTAATATTTAGATAGTTGATAAGAAAAAGTGAAGTAAAAATGGTTGGGTGTATGAGAGTACAATAACAAAACTTTCATGAGCTCAAGACTGGAGAATGCGGATCTAGTTTTTATTTTTTTACCAATTTCAGCCTCTCGTTTTTGTTGTTCAATCTGACGTTGTCTTTCTAGTTCCGCTTCGAGTTGAGCTTGTCTCTCTAATTGAGCCTCTCTTTGTAGTTGTTCAAGCCGTTGCCTTTCGGCATTTTGACGCTCTATCTCCTCTGACTGATTATCCACAGACATTTGATGCCTCAAATCTTTTGAAGAATTTGATTGATCAGGCGTTTCACTTTCTTGCATCTGTCCATTAGTAGATAAAATTTTCTGCCTACTGTAAAACCAAGATGAAGGAAGAGCACCAATCAGATAATTCGAAACCGAGGCTAGTTATTGACTTGATGTTCATTGCGTGAAAATCGTCAAAAACTTACTTGTCAACGAATTTTTGAGCTCTGATTTCTTCCATGCTGCGGTCGGCATCATTGGCATAGACTAATTCTTTGGGATAGTGAGGTTTTAATATAACATTTGGGTTAGGCAAATCTGGAACAAACACGGGCACCGGATAGTCGTAATTGCTATCATCGTAAAATGAAACATGATTGGGAAACAGTCTTATTTTGTCCATATTATCGATTTCTTCTGTGTCTTCATGAACTGTAACAAGTAAAAATATATTAGACCGCTGCAATGGATTTTAAGATGGGATTTGAAAATGTTTCACTACCTTTGAATGAGGGCCTCACAACAGATGATATTAATGGGTGTTTTCTTGAATTCTGACTCCATGGGCCAGGTTTGATAGTATTCTCTTTATGAACAGCCTGTTCTATGGGAACGTGATCTAAAATACTAGATCCCTTCATTTCGCCCGGCGCATCATCCTAATAGAGAAATTAGAATGTAGGAGAGTGTTCTGCACAACATTAAGCTTACTAAAATAGACACAATTAAGACTCCAATGGAAATATGGTGATACCTGATAAATTTGAATTGGCCCATTTGATTTTTGAGGTAGATTGCCTGAGCCTACTTGTTGAGGCAGAGCACCAGGCAGATAATCACGAACTCTATGGCCCGTCCTTATGCTACCCACTTTCTTGCCTGCTCTGATTGCTTTTAAGGAACTAAAAGCTTGTCGTTGTTCAGCTAGAGATATCTCATTTCTGTCATCATTGCGTCCAAGCATCTTCCGAGCAACAGCCAATTGGAAATTTCTGATATGATGAAGAACAAATCAGGAATTTTAAATAATCAAAAGAAACATCTCAAATTCGTGAATGAAACATACTTGTGAGCGTCATTCAGTTCTTCTTTTGGTTCTGCACGACAAGTCAATCCAATCATGTAGACCTCATCTGCTCTTTTAAAATCTTCCACTTGTTCCAATTCAAAAGCCCAAGCTCTGTATAGATCAGCAACCATTGTGCCGATCCCATTATTGTAGAGAAGTTGATACAACTCCAGTGGATTCTTCTGCATGCTTATCTGAAATTTTTTTCAAAAATCTCATTAGTTTACATCCATACCGTGATAGATGTCAGCAACTCCTGCTTGGAAATCACATAAATACAAAACTTACATAATTGATCCATAGCCTTATGAATCTTTGATCTTGATGATACTTGACTTCTTTTTCAAAATTTGTTAAACACTGTTGGAGAAGCCTTGCCAATGGAGACTCATGCCCACTCTTTGGAAAACTTTGCTCAACCCATAATATGTAGTCATACCAATTTTCTAAAGGATCATCTCCTGTATAATTTCTAATTGTATCTTCATAGATTCTAGTAATTAAAAAAGAGGCAGAATTTAATAATGAGATTCTTTTTATCAATTGTTGTAACTCTCATCACTAAATGCAGAAATGTTTCATCATAATGATATCATAGGAAATTCAAATAAAAGGAATTGGAAGCAATGCAACATCTAGTACTTAAATATATGCTTGGGTACAGGAATCAGGTTTATCTAGGCAATCAGATAAATTGAGGAAGTCATGGGTCTCTGACATTATTCAACCTAAAACTTTGCAAAGAGGTTAATGAGGCAAAAATGAAAAGTACTCGAGAGTTAACAATGAAACCTGTGAAAACTTCCAAGTAAGCTGCTATACTTGGCTCTATGATGCCTTATACATCTCACTTTTGCTTATGTGCAAAGGTCAGAATATTTGTGAGGTCATCATACATTGTGATGAATGTTGTTATAGAAATATTCACATGGAAGAAGAATGGAAGTTTGAATTGAATTTGACAAAGCTGATTTTAAACAATCGTGAAACCTGAAGTGGATTGTCAACTCACTGTCTTTCTTGTTGTAGTAGCTGTTGTGCTTCAACGTCATCTTGAGCTCTAAGGGCAGTGCCAAGCTGACTTGCATTTCTTCCATGTCTCAAGGGCTGAATATTTTCTTTGCATAAAGCAATAACGGTCGCTGGATCCATCTTAATACTTTTAGGCTTATCTTACTCATCCTGTAAATAATGAAACAACTCAATGTCAACTAAAAAGATCAAGGTTTACTTTTTGAGTTTATGAAAACAAACACAATTACTGATTTTAATTTGCTAAAAGAGGAATGAGAAACTACACAGACTCTTCCAGACCACGGTTTTGGTTTGAAGCAGTCTAGTTCTAAGATGCAATGTTCTGTAAATTGAAGCACTTTAAAAAGAAATAGATCATCAAATAGAGACTTCAATTGATATGTCTAGGTGAGTTATAATGGATGGAAGATCCAGATTATCTATGTAAGAATCCCAAGGGTAAACAGGTGAATGGCATCATATCAACATGAGTAAGTACGTGGGGATGAAATCTGTAATTTTATGTCGCTTTACATTGAAATTTCATAGGTGGTGTGTGAGGCAATTGCCCACAAGAGTAGCATAAGACCACGACTTTTGATTACACTGCAAGCACTTGAAGGTTGTGGAAAAGATCAACGTCGATAGTCATCACAAAGAATACTGAATCAACGAAGGTAGCTCAATGCATGCAAACATTTGTAAAATATTGAAACCAAGCCATTTGGTTGGACAGAAACTTCAGGAAAGTGTAAAAGACTGGTTGGCAAGCAAGTGATTGTGGTCAATTGGTTACCAGAGGACTGCAGGTTACAGTTTGCACATGCAGAGTGGTGAAAACAAAGCAGAAGCCGTCAAAGTATGAAAACAACTGACGGTGCTTGGAGCAGTAGATCGTGCACCACTGCACCCTGCACCTTGTGTACGCAAGCAAAGTGAGATGCAAGGAATTATAATTGAGAAAAACGAGAGGGAACGCGAGCACGGAGGTACAGAGGCGCTCGCAGGTGACGCAAGGCGGTGGATGGCTGTCGGTGCAACTCACCGCGTATCCGGGGAATGCAGCTGGGGGGCCGACGGGGAAGACGCCAGCGGTGGTAGCGGGTTAGGCCCTTTTGTGACTCTTCGGGATCGGGTGGCGCTCCCGTTGCTCCTGGTGTGTGCTGCACCCGCGGCTTCCTATAATAACGGCCAACGGCTGCACGAGCTCATGTCGAGGGCTGACTTGGGCTGACTGCGGTGACGGCAGCAAAGCATCAGCAGCGACGATCCGCCACGATCGTTGGCGGCCAACGCTTGATAATTGTCTTCTGCTACGCTGACTCCTCGCAGCTAGTCCTCCTCGTCGCTTCCCAGAGTTGCTCCTTCGCTCTTTCTCACTTGCTCTCACTTATTGCTCCCATGAAAGTGCACGAAAGTAGGATGGTCGTTGGCGCTCAGCATGGTATCCGGCGATGTCCTGACATTTTGCGACCGTCTCTAAACAAACTCCACATATCGACAAAAAAACTTTTTTCGACGTTCAGCGTTGACTTAAGCTTGCTAAAGCTCCACGTTCACTACTGTCTCTCACTTTTAACCAGGGTATCCTCAATCCAGGCGATAATCTTCGATGGCAATTTTTGCGCGTCATAGCATATCTCTTTTTGTGGAGGGTCTTTGGAAGCCGTTCGTGTAGATGACTCAGGATCAGCAGGATCAGGATTGCCAAAGTGAGCAAGCATGATTTTTTTCAACTAACTCAATTCATAGTCGCGGACAGATCTTCGATTGAAGACAGGACCTCTTCTCCGTAAAATACCACTAAACATTTGCTGGGAATATTAATCACTGTTTTGGCTCATTGCTCACATGCATTTGAATTTAAACTCCATCTCGGGTTTCGTTTCGTACCTATGACGATTGACGGTCACGATACGTCAGTGTCCGTATTCTGACATCTCCAAGGATCCGCGAACAACATACCTACATTGATGCAAGTTTTTGGCAGCTGCTAGCCGTCCGCTAGTTTACTCCAGTTTACTCTTGTCCTAGTTTATGCAAACAAAAAACCACATTCATCAAACTTCTTCAAAGTTCAGACTACCTGATTTCTGCAGCAGTTCCGATGAAAAATGAGTTTTGAAAGATTACTGAGAAAATCAATCGCTCAAATCAGTATTGATAAGGCTAAGCAAAGCATCGGAATCAAAACAAGTAGAAGATGATCTTGAGGTTAGATTATCCCGATTCTGATTTTGAATTAGCTCATCATCATAGCATTCGAAAATTCTCATCGCTGTCACATGAGAACTTCATGGACTCGACTCAAGCCATTCCACGTTTGCTATACAACTAGTTCATCATGAATAATCCCGCAGATAGGAGTAGGAATACCCAATTGTTGACCATGTTCAGTAACGTGGAATCAACAAAAGATAAATTTCTCAGTCAAACTCGAGCTGCCAGAGAGGAACGTGCACACTGCGAAAATCAAGAAATTGCTGCCAGATGTATTCAAAAGCACGTCCGATTATGGTTGAAACAGAAACATTTGACCTCAGAAATCTTACTGAAATTCGATGAAACATTCTGTGAGATATTAAAAAATGAACACAGTGTGTGTAAAAAGCCAGCTTTACATATTTTTGAAACATTGAAGAGTTTTCTCATCATCTATAATAGAGAGAGGGATAAAGATCGCATGGACAAAATGAATATATACCTTGTTAAATCGTTAGAATCAGAATCACCAATATTTTCGTACATAGGAGTAGGTTTGCTCAAAAAAACATCTATCTCATGGATAGCTCACATTAAAAAATTATTGCACTTAAGTTTGCTTGATTTGAAAGAATTACATCCAGAACAACCAGCTGAGTACAAATCCATTATTTTGAGATTGCACACCTTGTTGAGTTTCACATCAACTGCAAGCTGGGCCATCATGAAAACACCAGAGATGGAGAAACTTGTCGTAGGGATGAATCAGCTATGTTCTAATGTAATGGGTCATTTGGTCAACAATGGTTTCTACCCCACCATGAAGGTCCTGTTAACCAGAGGACTATGTCGAAAGAAAATCACCCTGCAACCAGTTGCTGTATCCACGATAGCTACATTGACTTTGAGACCTTTGATGTTTTCAAAGATGTCTGAAAACTTGATTGTAGAGTATTTAACTCACATTTTGAGTATTCCAACTATTGTCCATCATCTCAATCACAAAGAAGAGTGCCAAAATTTCCCTTCTTCTTGGCGAAATGAATTGTTTTTGAAGATTTTGGTGTTCCTCAGCACTGAATCGAATCTTACAATTATTTCTCAGACTCTGGGAGGGAATTATTTGTTGTGTTTATTGGGAAATCTGGTTGAATTAGCTAATTTTCAGAAGCATGAATCCCGTGAAGCTGAAAATATATATTATCCTTACTTTATTCTTGCTGTTATCAACCTCCTTAAATCAATTCAACAATATGTTGTGGCTAAAAAGAGTAATACAACATACTGGCATCCTATCCTCAGCTGGCTGGAGCAGCCTGAAGACTATACACTTCAAGATACCGTCCCCATACTTAAATTACAACTATCCCATCTGTGGACTGGAAATATTGTGACAAAACTCATCTGTGAACCACTTGACGAACTTGTAGGGAGGACTTCCCCGATTCAGCCAAGTTCATCAAAGGCTCCGATCTTTCGTAAAGCTCTTTGGTCCAAGAAAAATGTCAGTAGCAAGCAATTTTTCAAGTTTGGAAGCCAAGAAACAAACCAAATCGGCATGATTTGCTCTTTGTATCATACCGCTCTTCAAACTTTTAAGGAGATCAGATCTATAATCCTCACAGGCCTCTGTTACATGAATAGGCGGATTCTGTATAATTTATGGACATTTCTAGAAAACCTTGGAGATCATTGTGGGTTAGAAATATTTTTGACACGATTCTCCACCATTGCTGGAAAACTTCCATCTGAGTTTATGATACTAATACTCTTTTGTGATTGTATGAATCATCATGTTACTCTTTCAGATGATATAGAAATGTATGAACTACAAAATCCATTCAAACTCAGTGACTTTGTTCAAATGTCGCATTTTCTCAATCAATTTTTATATAAATTGATATGCAATCATCCTTCTGAAGTGAAAACTATTCCTAATAATCAGGTTTTTGTCGCTCTTTACTCTCTACTCATCACATTATACCGTAGAGATTGCCAAAAGTCATTTTGTCCAGACAATCATTGGCTGATAAAAGATGTAAGGACATCAAGCTTCTTAGATGACATAAAAAAAGGGAAGCCTAGCTCCACATTCCTTCTCTCAAAAATGCCTCATATTCTCCCTCATCATGAAAGAGTGCGCATTTTCCGAAGATACATCAGTGATGAAAAAGCAGCTTTAGCTCCACCTGAGAGTTCTAGTGATAATCTGCAAACTACATTGATAACTGTGCATAGGTCAAGAATGATTGAAGATGGTTATAGACAGTTATCAATGTTATCCCCTCAGGCATTGAAAGGGATTATTAGAGTTCGATTCATCAATGAACAAGGATTAGATGAAGCTGGTATTGATCAAGATGGTGTGTTCAAAGAATTCCTGGAGGAAACGATTAAGAGAGTGTTTAACCCATCTTTCAGTTTGTTCAAAGTGACAAATGATAATAGACTGTACCCATCATCAACTTCATGTGTTCAAGACAACCACCTGTCATTATTTGAATTTATTGGACGTATGCTTGGTAAAGCAGTTTATGAAGGCATTGTTGTTGATATACCCTTTGCTTCATTCTTTGTATCTCAATTCTGTGGTCAAGCAGGAGGAGTATTTTATAGTTGCCTTGATGAACTGGCTTCTCTTGATCAAGATCTCTACAGAAGTTTAACAATGATCAAACACTATGATGGTGATGTAAGTGATTTGGAGCTTACATTTTCCATTGATGAAAATGTAATGGGAAAATTGGTAACATATGAATTGAAACCTGGAGGTAGAGCAATATTAGTCACAAATGACAATAAAATCAATTACATACATTCAATGGCTCAGTTTCGGATGTATGTTCAAATCAAAGATCAAATAGCAGCCTTTACCAGAGGTTTTCGGTCATTAATCAAGCCAGAGTGGTTTCCTCTATTCTCAACACCAGAGTGGCAGAGACTGATTTCAGGTGATAATGTACCAATTGATTTGCGTGACCTCAGAAAGCATACCCAATATTATGGAGGGTTTCACGACAAGCACCGAGTTATATCTTGGCTGTGGGATATCCTTGAAAATGATTTCTCAGAATCAGAAAGAAGTTTGTTTCTCAAATTTGTTACTAGCTGTTCAAGATCTCCTTTATTAGGTTTCGCTCATCTAGAACCGGCATTCTCAGTGCGATGCGTCGAAGTGAGTGATGATGATGACACTGGGGATACGATCGGAAGTGTTATCCGCGGGTTCTTCACCATTCGCAAAAAAGATCCGCAGAACCGTCTTCCTACTTCGTCAACGTGTTTCAATCTCTTGAAGTTACCTAATTACCGAAAAAAGTGTACACTACGGGAAAAATTACGTTATGCTGTTTCTAGTAATACTGGATTTGAATTGTCTTAATTGAATCATGATCAATGCTTTAAGCGCCACAACTAGTCTACTGAAACTTAAATTATTCTGATTCAGTGTTGAAATATGTAAATAATATTATGCTAAAATATGCTGGATAATTCAAAATTTGTGAATAGAGATCCAACAAATTACAACAATTTTGTAAGGATCAAATATTTTAGGTGTGTTGCAATAGTAGACTTGTAATCTATGAATTAGAAATTTTTTGTATCAACTTTGAATGCAATCCAAAAAATTTTGCTGAAATTAGGGTGCCCTTGGGTACAATGCTCAAGATTGTTAATTTAAAAATTGTGATTTGCCTGGATAGATTGCTGGTTGAAGAAGTGAAATATCCATTAATTAACTTGCTTTATTTATTTGTTATACATATTTTGTAATAAGTCTGAAAATTGAGAAAAATATCAAGATATTGCTAAAAAGTTGCAAGCTGATGTGAGGTAGATTTACATTCTTTATATTAAAATCTTACATGGTTAAACATTTCTATTTACTAATCTACTATAATTCCTCTCATACCCAATTGCTCCCTTTATTTAAGATTGACTATCAGAAGACTAAGTTAAAAATTGTTAAGTATATAGTGTTTAAAAGTGACGATTCTCCCCTTTATTATTATTTAATTTATATTTTATTCAATGACTGACCCTCATGTTACTGAATACCCATGACACGAATGCCTTATATTGTAAAAACGGTGCTCCTAATATCCATGACAATCAAATGAAAACAGCGAGAATGCAATTAATTGAGGCAAACAGTTTTAATATTTACGCTTCTCACCACTCATCAATTCATGTCCGATGATCCGTAAGTAGACGACCCCTCGTAAAGCACGCAAGCCGACTGCTCTGCCGGTCTCCGCGGTGACTCCGCGGCTCTATTATTTTGTGTGTGCGTGCGTGCGCGCGCGCGCGCGCGTGTGTGTGTGTGTGTGTGTGTGTGTGTGTATGGCATGGCCGGCACAGTATCGTCTGCTAAAACTCATATTTATTTGTTTACATTGGTTTACATCTTGAATGAATCTAACCCCTAAATGTGGAGCAGGCATGGAGTGACTCGTTTTGTATATAGTTGCCGTCAAATCATCGGTGAACCCTCCAACAGGAATGTTTTGGTTCCTGATCTTTCATTTGTCCGATTTCAGAATTAGTCTCTGATGAACTCAGAGTCTGATTAGGTAGTTCCAGTTACTTTAGGCTCACTAGTTCCAGTATAAGAATGTGAAATTTGACATTGAACAGAATCTTGTCTTTGATGGCCTGAAATCAAGATTTGTGTATATGCTCCATCCAATAATGCAACATAAGGCGGTATGTTTTGAATGAATAATATACAAGATTATGCAAATGTGGCAGCAAGTTCAATATGATCTCATCTTGCAGGTATGCCTCCACAGATTTTACAAGTAACAATTTTTATTGAGACTGATGAAGAGAAAAATGATAACTCTGCAAAATTTGCCCTTCCTGATCTTTTATCTAACAAAAATCACAAATTCTCATCCCAAAGCCTT
>JAPYYZ010000517.1:0-19704 GCA_030522705.1 Eretmocerus eremicus
CGGGCGCCGCAGCAGACGCCGTGGCGGGCGCCATGGCGGGCGCCACGGCGGGCGCCCGTTTTCAGGTGGGAGGCAAGGCTTGGATTCCATCTCACCCCCAAGAACTTTGTGCCGATGAAGCTCCGGAAGAAAGGTCCTAGGAATGATATCATCGAGTAGATGGAAATGGAAACCACCCGCAAAGAAGAGATGGTACGATACCTCAAACGCCAACCAAGAGACGCGATGCAGTAGATGGAAGGCCGCGAAGACAGAAGAAGTCTAGAATTGACAGAAGAAAAGTCATGCCACTCAAGATGCACGGGTAACGCTACCCATGTCTGAAGTCATGTGCGAGCGGTTTCGGGCTGGGATAGGTAACTTAGTGGATCTTACCTCTGCCTCCCCCTGTTCACGGGTACAGGGTCGAGGAGGGTTTAGTCGGTAACGGTCCTTGGAAATGGCAAGGAGGCGATTCGAGCCAACTGATGACTCTTTTCGCCACCCGAACTGATTCCTCGTTTGACCCCAACACATGGGGCTGATCACAAGAGCTGGTTGATTGCTCCTGAGGTAGCCTATCGTTCGGCCTCCGAATTCGCTCTTTTTTGGACCTCCTTATGGAGAATGAGGAATTCATCGAATTGTTATTGGAGAGAGCTTCAAAACAAGACTTCGAACGTCTTCCTTGGATATTAGGGAGCCGAGTTGTAGTGATTTTACGATGAAGCAAGATTTTTGAGCTATTTTTCTACCTCAAAAGGAAGCCTTGGCGCTGGTACTGAGGCTTGCTGACGACGATTACACTCAAATAGTAATTGTGAAAAGTGAGGTAGACCTAAGGAACTTGTATAACAGGTCAATCAAAAGCTAAGACTCTCAGCTTTTCAATAATGATTCAAAAATATCGATTCAGGCAGATTGGATTGTTGTATGACAGTTAAAGATGCATACCACTGTGAAAGTAACTCAGTTAGCACATTACGTTTCAACTTCGTTACCCCTTTTGAATTGTCTATATTTCCGGTTGAATGCATCCAGTTCGGTCCCAGCAATCGTCAATCAAAAGCTGGAGCTCTAAGCTTTGGATTCACTACAGATAGAAGGAGGATTGACTGTGGAACATACTGGTTGCGAGCAGAATGGGATGAACACCAACAAAAGTCGAACAAATTCGCCCCATTTGACAGTATGGCCAACTCCATTTTTCGTGAATATTTTGCCATGGAACAGGATGATTTCATAGCAAAAGATTGCACCCAAGACGCGATACGAGCGGATAAGTAGAGATCAAAATATACGTGATGGTATCAATTCCATCCCAAATTTTTGTGGGCTCATAGAATGAGTTGAAAGCATTTTCTCTGAATCCATCAAATGGTTTCTTTTCTGTTTCAGGATATAATTGTGAGGGAAAATTCATCTGCCAGCCGCAAAACACGTGCGCTGAGATTGGAGACGCTCCTCGCTGGAATCTTTTCGACCCAAAGCCTCCCGCCAGAGCAGGGAATCCTAAAAACCTTGGTCTCACATTCAACTCTCACGACGGAGGTTATTGAGAGGGTATGTGAGAAAGGGACCTGATCATAATGAAACAATCTCGAAAAATCGATGAGAAGTGATTCAAAATTGTCTGTGACATGATTTTATGTATCTAACTAGCTCATTCCAGAGGTTAGTATTCTTGGACTTAACCGGGACAGATAGAACTATTTTGATCAAATCATGAGAAGTTATGTTGATTTTGAGTAATGAAGCTAGGCTTTTTTTACCAATATTGAGTGAGTTCTCCGCGGACTCCCTCCACGGAAGATTGGATGAAAGCTACAAATCAAATTAATGAACTCAAAAGCCCATCGAAATGACTATGGTCATGTTCTCAAAGGTATCCCACTGCAGGAAGATGGTTCCACGCATTCTCAGTGATACATTCGCAATCAATAAATAGTTTCCGAATGCTTTTGGAAGACTTGCCTCATCATGACGTCACCCCCAAAAACTCGAAAGGGATTTCATTTGGCATGGGAGAGAACAGACTGGCAACATCATGAGTGAGTAATCCATGACTCGACGGGGAGATAACTTTGATTCACGGATCGATATCCCCCATTCAACGACAACGATTATCGTTTGTTTTCTAGCAACGCCAGGAATAGTTTAGCAACGGATTCTATCTCAAAATTAGATTTTAGCAGTTAATGTGATTGTTGAATCCGTTTGATGAAGATAAAATCGTGAAAACTCGCAATGATCCGTGGATGATGTACTATTCATGCTTGTTCAATTAGCATAGGGAGCAATGTATGGGATGAGATTGATTCTTCCGGAATTCGTTGTTCTATCTCCTGGAAATGAACTGGAACGACTGTTCCGGATCATGTAGACTCACATAGGAATTTTTTTCGGGAGAGACGGCTCATCCTCGAAGCTTCGAGCGAATTTGAGAGCGCGAGGCTAGAAGAGCCAGAGCGATCACTCTTGAGCAACCCTCGAAATCACGCGATCTTGCGCACAAATCATTGGTGCATCTGAATTATGAAAATTCCGTAACATCGCGTTCTTTTTCGCACCTCTCGGGCTCGATTGCGCTCTTGCTACCGAGAATCGGCAATTGACCACAAACTGCTCAGCTGGCGGATGTATCAGCGCCGTATCAGTCTCTTGCTCTTGATACCGCGCCGCAAGCTCCACGCAATTCATCGCGATCCATTTCTCTCCGCACCGCGGATTCAACCTCACTTCTCTCACGTATTTTCTCGAACACATAAAGTGAAACTCGAAGCTGAATGGAGCTTACAAGGTTTAGTCTTTTTCTACTTCGAGTGTATTTTCTCATCGCACGCTTATTCTCATTCTAAAGCGCCTCACCACAACTCTAGTCCTCTCCTCGCCCGGCCCAACAAATTTGCACATTGGAAATCGAATCAGGCGCAAAGAAAATCCATGAAAAAGAGCCACAATTACCAGTGTCACGTAGGAAAGATGCGATGCACTCTGGCACGTGCCTCTCCTCCGTGCCATGACGATGTAGCCGCGACGGCTACGCCAGCCGCGCAACCCTTCCAGGCGGTTTGTCGGCTGTCGCGGGTGCATCGTCAACATTATTGTCGGAGCTTTACTCGTCCCCGCCGCGATTCCGGCCGCGCCGCGAGCCGTCGTCGAAGACGACTTACGTCACGGATAGACCAATCTGACCAACCATTCCGCTCACACCTTCCTCTCAACTCTCTAATTGATTCATCGAAATCACTCTCTCCGTTGATTTACTCGTCTTCTCTCTGAAGATGAGAACCTCCTGTCCACGTATCACCAGTTATGAATTTGTTCCGGGTCTCTTCTCTCAAGGGTGGGCATTCTCCATGCTACTGGATGCGTCCACAGGTTGCGGATAGTGGAGCACCACAACTTGGCGTATCGCTGGATGAAAGGAACGAGCAATCGCAGACGAAGAGCCTTACACTTCACACCGAAAGCAGTACACTGAAACGAAAGCTGAACTCCCACCTCTCGATTGGGCTGGCGGTTAGCGGTCCTGACGATCCCGAGGAGCAAATCCAGAGTTAGTGAGATGCCGCGCGGTGATCCTGTCCATTCAGGGTACTTCTACTGCTCAAAAGCGTGGAGCCACGACCGAAGGGTATGACGGGAGCCTGAATCAACTCGGGTATTCTCTCGATGAGTGGTCATACGGGCTGCCTCCAGGGAGTTACCTAAGATAACTCACAGGAGACAGCGACCGGCCGAACGGAGAACTACTGCGATGCCATCGGGCCAAAATGGCGGTCGGAGCTTGAGAGGGTTGGGAGTGAGGCCTACATTCACTACACATACACAAACACTCCACACATCCCCTAAGCCGGAGGGTGGGAGGACGTGACCTCTAGATCGGCTACCTTGGCAACTGGGGGTATGGAGGTGCCGCAAACGACTCTCGGGGATACCAGGCGCCCTTCCCGAGTAATCAGCCTCGCCGTGGCATGCGGGGCTCTGCTGCGGTGGGCCGTTATGTCCCTAGCTGCTCGTGGGAACAAGATGGAATCTCCATCAAAACAATCGATAGAGGTGGACATGGAAGATGTTGAGGAGGGAGAGAGCGTTCATAGGGCCGAAGACGTAGCCGGAATCTCCGGCCCATCGGAGAGAGATGTTGGCACTGTGCAAGAGAGGAACGATGGCGCCGTAGGAGTCTTCACAGAGTGGGACCGGATCAACGCGATAGATATAGAGGAAGCAGCCATCCTAGGTCGGTTAGCGAACCACTCAGAGGATGCAGATAAAATCGCTGCCCCGGCTCACAACGTCCACAGAGCCATCAAGAACAGCCTTGCGGACGCGATCCCAGAGCTTGGGCATCTGCAGAGCCTGCGCGATTCTGTTCATGGCCAGTGAGTGAAATTTAGGCCGATGCTTGAGAACTCGATAGAGTCGATGCAAGAAGAGCCTCAACAATCCACCGCTCTAGAGAGCCAAGGGGGCTCTGTTGCAGGCAAGCAAAATGTAATTTCGCCACCAGATACATCACTTCAGGAGAAAAAAAGAAGGAAAGTCCCTGGGATCAGAATAGCTGGACCTGAAGGAAATGAGGAATCGGTTTTGCAGAACCCGCCACCCACGCCCCGCTCTACCACGAGCGGAACGAGCCAGTCGGAGGACGTGGAACAAAGGTGAAAGACGAAGCGGAAGGAAAGCAAGGTCAAGAATACAGAGGAAGCCCCTCCAAAACCGAGAACCAGAGACGGGATGCGACCAAACGCAGTGCTCGTTGAACAGAGAGGTCAGCCTATAACCTTCGCGGACGCGATTCAAGGAGTGAGTCGACAAAGACGAAAAGGGCGAGAAAATCAGCAAGATACGACAGACCAAGAGAGGGAAAGTATTGATCGAGCTACAGAAAGGAGCGGAGCCGAGGGAAATCGAAGCTGCTATCGTGGTTGCACTAGGAGACGAGGTCGCGGTGCGAGCTCTCCAGCAGACCATCACCCTCGATGTCCGTGATATTGAAGTGGACACAACCAAGGAAGAGGTTGCTGATGCGTTCAGGGCGGCCCTCAAGGACATCGCCCCGGATGAAGAAGTGGCTGTCAGAGCTCCGAGGCCTGCGTTCAAGAGCACACAGCTCGCAGTCGGGACACTGTCGACAGCAGCTGCGCAGGTTATACGCAAAGAAGGTGAGATCCGAATCGGGTGGGTCAAAACTAAGGTCCGAGGAAGGAGAATGATCGTCAGATGCTACAACTGTCTGGGATACGGTCACATTGCGGAGATCGCAAAGAAGCGAAAAAGACTAAGCCCTGCTTCGAGTGCGAGGAAGGAGGACACTTAGCCGTGACGTATCTTAGACCCCCAAGGTGCGTGCAGTACCAGAAATTTGGCCCGAGGAACAGCCTCGGGCGATCTCATGGCTGCCCTGGGCCTAGTCCTGGTCAACGAAGCGGGGCAAGAAACTTTCGACCGGGGGGAGAGGGCTCTCCGTCTGTTCTTGACCTAACCTTTGTCAGCCCTGTGTCGATGAGGCGCGTCTCCGGATGGAGAATCCTCAACACAAAGACGCACAGTGACCAACGTCACATCTTTTTTCGAGTGGACGGGAGTCACAAGAGTTCCCGCCCGCCACCAGTAGTTGGTTCGCACGTCAGAAAGCTCGTCGAGGAAAAGTCCTGAGAGGAAATCCACCTGTCGCCTGACATCTTGACAGGTGGTTGAAGCCCTGACGAGGCGGTCGCCGCCATGACAGGCCTAATTGTCTCAGCCTGCGACGCATCTATGCCTCGCAGGGAGGCACCGCCACGGGGACGCAGAGAGGAATACTGGTGGACAGCAGAAATTGTCCAGCTTCGCGCAGCTTCTAAATCAAAGAGGAGACGTAAGCAGCGATCTCGGAGAAAGCGACGGCCTTCAGCACAGACCGATGAGGAGGCGTACAAATTAGCGAGCGAAGCACTCCTAGGAGCTATACGCGCCTTGCAAGCGGAGATGCGGGCAGGAACTCTGCAACTCTGTGAACGAGGATCTGTGAGGGACGCCGTACCGCGTTGTAATGAGCAAGTTCCGATCGGGGCTAGCTCAGCGACCTGGTAATGAGGAAAGATTCCTCTAGCATCCAGAAAATGATGCAGAAGATCCCTGAGATGTCAGAGATCATTCACGAGCACTTTTGGGATGGATCCGAGACTCTAGAAGAAAATGAGAGTGATATTTGTCCGTTTTGTATTCTTCTCCTCGAGGGTCGAGGAGCGAGTCTCGCTCGCGATCCGACCTGGTAATAGGAAGAAAATCCTCTATCAGCCAGAAAATGATGCACATGATCCCTGAGATGTGAGAGATCATTCGCGAGCACTTTCGGGATGGATCCGAGACTCTGGAGAAAAACGAGAGCGATTTCTCTTCATTTCGTACTCTTCCCCCCGAGGGTCGAGGAGCGAGTCTCGCTCGCAATCCGACCTGGTGATAGGAAAGAATTACTCCATCATCCAGGAAATGATGCAGATGATCCCTTAGATGTCGAAGATCATTCACGAGCACTTTCAGGATGGATCTGAGACTCTAGAAAAAGAGGGAGAGCGATTTTGGTCGGTTTTGTACTCTTCCCCCCGAGGGTCGAGGAGCGAGTCTCGCTCGCGATCCGACCTGGTAAAAGGAAGAGAATCCTCTATTATCCAGAAAATGGTGCAGATGATCCTTGAGATGTCAGAAATCATTCACTTGCCCGTTTGGGATGGATCCGAGACTCTAGAATGAAACAAGAGGGATTTTTGTCAGTTCTGTATACTCCACCCCGACTGTCGAGAAGCGAGTTTCGCTCGTGATCCTCCTCGGTATTTGGAGAAAAAAAACCCATTATGTCAATAATATTGCAGATAAACATTCACAAAGCATGGAAATGATACCTTGGCTTAGACACCTCGTTTTGTTCAAACTGTCACGGTGGCGCCACCTGCCGTCTCGCGACTTAGCGACGGTTGATCATTGCAGTAGCGCCTCTTACAATCCACTAGGTTCTTCCCAATATGGCCTCGGTGTACGGCCTCACCTTAAGGAGGAAGTTAAGTACCTCGGGGTATGGCTTGACAGTGCCAGGACATACAAGAGGCATGCCCAAGAAGCTGCGCACAGAGCCGAGAGGACGGGTACTGCCCTGCAGCGCTTAATTCCGAACATTTGCGGCCCGCGACCCATCCGGAAAAAGCTCCTCAACACCGCCAGCCTCTCAATAATACTCTACGGAGCTGCCATCTGGGGGGAGGGTCATTCAAAGTTCGGTCATCGACAAGTATATGGGCTCAGTTAAACGGAGAGCGTCACTGCGCGCAATAAGAGATAACCGGACTGTGTCGAGAGACGCAGCATGCGTCCCAGTGAAGACGCCGCCCATCCGCTTGCTCGTCAAAGAGCGAGTCAGGCTGTAGACGGCTAGGGAAGAGCTGCTCGAATCGGGGAGCAAACTTGCCCCGACACACAAAAAGCCCTCAAAAAACGAGAAAGGGCGATCACACTCATAAAGTGGCAAACAGAGTGAAATCTGCCTGGACCGAGTGGAAAAGACTAAAAATGGACGCACCAGTTGGTCCGCAACATAGCGGAGTGGATTGAGCGTCCCCACGGATAAGTGGACTTCTGGACCACGCAAGTACTGAGCAACCATGGTTGCATCGGGGCTCACCTCACCAGGTTCAAGAAGAAAAGTAGCCCAAAATGCCGAATGTGTGGCAACAACTGGGATGACACGGAGCACGTGCTCTTCGAGTGCAGCGACGCGCATGCCGAGCAAATCGCACTCGAAGAACAGTTAGGGAACACTCTGAACCTAGCGAACCTGGTGATTTGTATGCTCCGGAGTCAAGAAGCGTGGAACAAGGTCACAGGTTCCATCAAACTAGTGACGACCAGGGTGCAAGAGAAAGAGAGGAGTCTGCAACGCTAGGGAACCACCTAACTGTCCGCAGGAGACTAGAGACGAGACGGAAAAGAAGATCGTGGAGCATCGAAGAAAAGAAGGAATACCGAAAAGATAAACGGCAGACGGGACGTGACGTAACGTAACGAGACGGGCAACCGAGAGAGCGCACCGTTGCGCGAGACGATTTACCCAACGAGGAGTAATGCCAAGGCCCACCCCCCGTTAGGCTGGCGAGTCGGAGAGGCGGGTTTTTAGTGAGTATACTGCATGACCTGGAAGTCCCACCTCCCAGGATGGCCGGCCATCTCGCAAAGCGTGATTGCATCCTCCCTCTCTCTACAATAAAAGACAAAGTTATGAATTTATTCCATTCTACGATTGGTTTAGAAATATTTATCGATTCCCCTAAAGTGCCTATTGATGTGTAAAACGTATCTTCAACTGAGGAATCCGCGAGCATTTTCTACTTGTTATGATGCAATGTCTGCAGCACTTCTCACTTTCATCATATTTCTACTATTGATACAGATCGATATATATTGATTCTAGAGATATCTGATCAACTTTGATGACCACCAATTGGGGGTGTATCGGATACTGACCTGACCTTTTCTGTAAAAAATTCCGACATCCGTGGTTAAGAAACTGTTTCGTGAATACTGATCCAACCTGTCCAAAACTGCGGTAGCATAGAGAGAATCATTCACGCAATCAGAGTAGCCTGAAAATTTTAGGCGAGAATCGGTAAGTGAGCAAATATCTGTCGAAAAATCACGACGAGTGAGGTTATGCGGCTTGAATCTGCTCTCGCTAGAGAACGAGGCAGTAGCGATCACCGATCGCTAGCCTTGCCGAGATGCGGTTGCAACAAGATTAATGCTTTCCGGGATTAAGTGGATCGATGCAGAAACCACTGACCTATCCTTAAACTTCTACGACAAGATATACGGGCACCAGCTGGAGTGGACGAGTGCCAGTAAATACGCCTGTTCACATCTGTACTGGTGCTACCTATGAGATAGGTAGCAGGCAAGAGCCGCGGCCTTCTGCTCTGCGCCGCACATGTGATTCTTTGATTTACGGCATCGAACATTTTCCATCAAAGTCAGAGAGGTTGAGGTCAGTGAGGAAGGTTCAAGTGATGCATCGCCTCGCATAGAGTATACTGCGATGCCAATCTCAAATCTACAACAGATAGCGAGATCGGGAAAGTTTACTGTGAGAGGTTGGACTGTTAACACTGTCAACCAACGATTCACTTTCTTCATCCTCACAATCAATCTCCACATCCCAAAGTTTGGATTTGGGTGGAAGTAACATGACATGATCAGAAATCAAACCCCAGTGGTGCTCAAAAGTCCCGAGTACTCTCCTTGAAGGGAACCGCTTGTTGTCCAAAGCCAGTTGCAAAAGGTTCCAAAGGCTCTATGGAAAGAGTTTTTGGCCTCAACCATTCTGGAAAGCGAACAAGTAATCATGGAGTACTCGATTGAGTCTCAGCATATGCTCTGCAGATATTTTCTTACATATCTCTTTAACACATGAACATGAGGAACTACTTGCAACTTATCATGAGATGATAGAGTTCTTAAGAAAACTGCATACGACTCAACTCTGCTCTTTCGAAGTCCTTTCCACAGAATGGGGAGTATTCTCGTTAGATTTTGCCATACTTTGCGGATCGGAGGGAACAAAATTAACATGTTTGATAAACTGGGAACAACATTCGTGGGGGCCAAATATTCTCACTTGCTCATCAAGAGAAACGCCAAGCCAGGAATGTCTCAATTGGAGCAGAAATTTCTGCACTATATTGAGTGTTAGCATACGGATACGAGCAACATGTTTCGGAGGAAACACGATGAGCTCATGTTGGCCGTGGAATCTGGGAATTTGGGAATGACGAGGCGATTGCTTAACGTATAGAATGGAATATAATAGAATTTGTCTAGAATAAGGACTCGGTGACGCTTAATAGTCAAAGCATTACATGAAGAGATTGACAGCACAATACACATACATTCACAACTGTAGAACACCTAACCACATACCACTGTGCTAGTGAAGTATGATTTGATAATAAGCGTGGAACTATAACGAAAAGTAAGATGTACAAACAGATGCTTATGTACACGATAGATACGTTTTCATGAAATCTCTTGTATCCATCAGGTACAGGGATGAGACAGTCATTTAGGACGGTTTATCGACGATTTCAGGTACAATGCAAGCTCACTCCAGCATGAATTCAACGTAACCTGTGAAATTCAGCTATGTAGTAGGACTCTTATAACTTCTTAAAACACGGCTTGCGGTAATCTGATCTCGGATAGAACATCATTCCAACGGCGTGGTATCGCAACGCGAAGGGAATTCTCGTGCTCAAGAGTCCGTGCATGCAAAAAAACTAAATTCAAAGGGGAGCATCGCAGCAATCCATTTTCATCATTGTCTCTTAATACCATTTTGTCCGCTAAATAATGTGGAACCTCATTCGGAAGGATGAAGGCTACGAAAGTCATACATGAATACTTCTTAGATTAATTGGCAAAATATCGTGGGCTTTGTCAACCGGACTGATACTTGAGTCAGAAGTTGATTGAACTCACGGAATTCAGAGTCTGAGATGGTTTGCTCGAGTGGGAAAATTCGGGGTTTTCACTCGACAAATTTCCAGAAATTCTCAAATTTCCAAAATTTTTCGAGCACATGTTCATGTAGCGTTTGGAAAAACAATTCAGTTACACTTTAGAACCATGACATTGTACCAAAATTGACCGAGTTACGATGATATGATGTGTTGATGTTTCCGATTTCCAAAGAGCGCGTTTTTCGGTGAAATTCCGATCTTCTTAGGATCACAGAATTCAATTCAGTGTCGGTCGCTCTCGATGCTAGTATAAAACATCCCAGAGAATACCACTTATGGAGTTTGGTTCAAGAATTCAACGAATTGACGGAGTTCCGATGCGACTATGTATCGATCTTCCGTTTTACGGTCAAAAAGTTTTCAATCGATACTCTCCAGTTTTCAAGAATTTACAGATCCGAATGTTGTACAACATCAATTATCTCCAATCTATCAATGTTTGCCCTGGTTTGGAAGGAACAATTATTTCCTCGAGCCTAAAATGGAGTTTCCGCATGTGCTTAATTTATCCTCGCGAGAGCTACATTTGCCCTCTCGTGACATAAATTGCGGCTTTCTGATGCTCCAAATGGCCAAAATAGCTATTGGTTAAGGTAACTTCATAGTTACTGAGTGGTAGTGAATGTCCATTGAAACGATTTTTCCGAAATTCGTGTGACAGTAGCGATTTCAAACGCTAAAAGTCGCCTTTTTCCACTTCTCGCGGACAAGAAATTTCGATGATTCGAACTCAGTTTAGGGGTACCAAAAAATCCTCTTTCATGTACAAACTTCATCAAGACACTAATTCAAGTTACCGACAACAGGGAGATGTGATTATACTATAGAATTCTCCAGAATTCAACATGTGGCCGTTGAAAACTTGAGCAACACTTTTTATCTCACTTTTACTGTATCTTTCGACCTTGTGGGCTCTATTGCTTTATGATAATGGTCCAAATGATGTAATCATGTAAACCGATGGGTATTTATATGTGTAAGGTTGTATTATATTCATGTTATGTTGGAATTCCTCGCATTTCGTTGGATTACCTCGCATTACCTCGGATTGGGGTTGAAATTACGCGTGTAGAATCGCGGGTGTCTGTGAATTTCAAATGATTGCGGGAATCGGCGCGGCTCAGAATCTGAACGTCCGATCGAGCTGAACTTCTGTAGGGGTACTTTTTCGACGGTGGGGTGGCTATCCACGAGGAGTCTTCCGGGAAGTTTGGAAAATTTTGGAAAATTTTCCTGTCAATCTGGAGGACGGTCATAAAATGACACCTCTTATGAATGAAGGCCTTTTTCTCGGCGGCACGGTAAGTTCTCTCCGATTTTTAGTGTCTGCTCGCGGCAAATTATCCGCTCTTGTTGATGAGAGAGTGATGCTCCCGACTCGACTTCAATGGATGGTGTAGCGTGAAATTGTTGCGAGCATCTCGACTCCGCGTCCGGCCAGCTCGAGATAAGGGTGAGTATTATTGCTTCGCTACTCATTAGGAATGTGGGAGTAGACTTCCCAGCTCGAGATACGCTCTTGATGTCGTGTCACATTGTGATTCATATGTATTCAAGTCGTCATTGTGATTGTTAAATGCCCTTGTCGGAAAAAATCTTTGAATATGCGTTCTCTTTCCATGAAGTCTCTGGATATTATTGAATGGAATCAATTGTGACTCAGAAATTCACACTCTTAATTCTCTTGCATTGGACTCTTCATACTCTCGGCTAGAATCCCGTTGTATGGAGACTCTTTAGCTACGATAAAGTCTGGAGTAGGATTTTCCTTATTCTGACTATTCGGAAATAGAAATTCGAGCGCCTGTGAGCTCTCTGAATGGAAATTTCTCCCATCTTCTCACAAATTCTGACCGATGATTCTACTGGAAATTGCAGTCCGGAATTTTTGAAAGCATTCATGCATCATACATGTCATTTGGCAAATTCTTTCTGTGAAATATTTCTACGTATAAAATGTGTGTTCGAAATTTCCACGGATGCTGGTGGTTGAACCTTACAATTTGAATCGAAGATGTACTTCTTGATGATCCACATACCTTCTGCCATGAGTTTGTTATCAATAACTCATTGTGAATTTAATCATAAAGACCGACATCATTACTGTTAATTGAATTATGATGACTTGAAAGCCCTCAGTCACGTAATTGGAGAATCGAGCAAACGTGCAGAGTCTCACAATTCCTCGTCCGTAGGCGGAGATTTTGTGATGGCCGAAGACAAGTGCATTGCGTGACTTCCATCATTGTCCATCACAAATAACAAGTAAAATACCCACGATGGATGATCTTTCCGGAAACCATTCCCACAATTCTGTAGAAGACGTGAGTTGACCTGCACTGCGACAAATTCTGCTCTATCCTCACTCTTTTCAATAAAAATGAGGAATAACAATCCCAAAGTTTTTTCTCGGAAACTTGCAATGCTCCTTTGCGAATCCGAGGATAAGTAGGAGCTCCTCCCGACTGATGCACATCCACGGTAGCTCCTCACGGGGTGGCTGGCTCTTGAAAATGATGTACGTGTTTTCAAATCATACAAATTCTTTGGAAACACTTATCTCGGAATTTTGGGAAGTCCTGGATCCTTTTTGGAAGGAATTCGCAGATACAATACCGATGACTCTATAGCAGGATACTCAAAAGATATAAATTACTGGTGACTCGATTGGTTCTCCCTGCTATTTGATTGCAGATCGTCAACACTGCGACGTTTCGACCGCTTTATTCTACGGCCCTCGTCAAGCTACAAAGTTTCATATCAGATATTATATACATTCGAAACTCCACGTCAATCGCACAACATGTTAATGTCAATACGATTGAAATTTACTTCTGGAAGAGACTTGAAACGCTTTCGTGGGTTGCGTCAGTCCACATATTCTATACTTATGTGATTGTTAAAAAATCATTTTCCAATCCAAATGGAATCAACTATACAAACCTACAAAAATGATATTAAAATCGTCTGCAATGGAGTGGAAATGAGTTCCTTCGACTGGGATTGAGAGTTCCTTGTTATCGACTATGGAAAAACACTACTGCTACTGGCGTTATATTGGAAGATGAGGTTTGCAATTGGCATAACGAGCTCATACTTGACCGTCGTTGATTAGTTTGAAATGAATGATTGACTTTTTGTGTACATCCTCCAATCCGAACGTGTCTTCCATTCTATTGAGCGTGTTTGAATGATGAAAAGTATTTAACATTTCAGAAAAAAGTCTAGATTTGGAAACACTCTCTATCTACAATTTGAACGTTTTCAAACTTATTGAATGAAGATGTTCTGATAAATGCAAGGCTAAAACAGATCTCTCTGAGTTGTTAATGACGTCTCCTCTATGCTTATTGACTCTATTCTTCAACTTTCTTTTTGTGATTCCAATGTATGTGCTAGGACAATCATTGCAGTTGATCTTAAAGACTACGTTATGTTGCTCTTGTCTCATTAAAGGATGTTTACCAAGACGGATAAGGGTATTCAGTTCGTTCCAGATACTATTCATTGGCAGCATGGAATATTTTTCCAAAACTTTATTCGTGCAAGGAGTAAGATTTTTTACAGACGGGGAAACGATGTGAAGCATTTTTTGGAGAGCTTGCTTCTTAAATGAATTACGATTTTTACTGGCGTGCAGAATGGAATGTATCCTCTCATTCATATATTTGTGAATGAAAACTAGGTGATAGTTATTTTGATGCAAAAGTGATCTGATTAGGTCAAGATTGGGATTATGAAATGAAGGATCTGAGAGTTCAAAACATTTGTCACTCAAATTATGGATAAATGCAATTTTTTGTGATACTCGATGACGTGAGTTGAAATTGATGTATCTACCGAATGCTGTGTTCTTTCTATACCAATCCGTGATGCATGTCTGGTTGGGCCTTCTGATGACTCCCAGATCCAAAAAGCTGATACTGTTGTTAACTTCTGACTCAAAGGTAAACTGTAGATGTCTATTATAGCTATGAAAACAGTTAAGAACTTCCATTTGCTCTCACCGGATGATCGAAAAGAATCGTCCACATATCTCTCAAAGAGAAGGATGTTGCTCTCCATCAATTCAAGGCAATGCACTTCTGGGAATTTCAAGGTTATTCCTGCATAGGAAGGGCTCGTACAGCCCCCCCCCCCTCCCTAGGGGAACCAATTTTCTGTCTATATCACTCCTCCCTGAATTGAAAGAAGGTTGATTTGAGGGTAATATTGATTCCAGCTCGACATTCACTCTTACTCAGATGTCTACCACTGTTATTCTCAAGATATTTCCACTTTCTACTCAGTGCTCCTAATATGATCTGATGTAGCAAGTTCGTGAAAAAATTCACGATGTCGAATGATACCAACTCATAACCTTCTGGAACCACTATCTCATTCAAAAGTCCCTTCATCTCGTAGCTATCCTTGATCTGAGATGTTGGAGGGGGTATGTATTCGTTAAAAATTATCGGGAGGACTCCATCCGATTCATATGAGAGACTTTCGAGGGTTGAAACTATACTCGGGATTGGGAGGCCTTGTTTCTGAATTTTCACCGAGCCATAAGCTCGAGAAATATTCGTTCTCGAGAGGTTTGGCTGCACATACTTGGGACACGGATTAGAATTGAGGACACCCGCCTCGAACCCAGTCTCTGATCAACTCAGAGATGGATTTCTGGATTCTTCACTCCGTAACAGACAATTGCAATATCATTTTTGTAGGGTTGGATAGTCGATTCTGTGGCATCCCCGAACCTCGAATCACATGTAAATTAATAACACCAGATGTGAAATCGGGACGACGAATCCAGAGCAAATCAAAATTTCCACATCAATTCATTACAAGAGAATGACATATCAGCGCTGAGACGCTACAACGCCGACAGCGTCACACGCGGTGACGCCGCAACGCAGAGACGCCGCCCGTACCGCCATCAGCTCACACAATGCAACGCAGCGACGCTGTGACGTTGTGACGCTGGGGAGATGCATCGTTGCGGAGCTGTATTTTCATAATGCCTAAGTTGCAACTTTCAGAGTAGGTTGGATCTCCGATTTATTTTGGGTTAGCCTGGTCTTTAAATTCGAGGATGCAGTCTCTTCGATCAGTCTCTGTCGGTCTTTACTGCAGTTTGCTCGAGTGGTTTAGAGTCTATCCTATCGGCTCACCCACGTACCCTAGGAAAGTGAAACAAAGTGAGGTCCTGAGAAATAGCGACCGCGAGCTTTGACGCCATCCCGCCGAACGAGAAGGCCGGCGTAACCCGACCCAGCTGCTACGAGCCAGCGTATATCAGCTTCAGGATCCGTCCGACTTGTTCTCTACAACCTGCGCCTCGGAGGACCTGTTGTTCCACAGAACTTCGAGTAGTTTGAGAGCACAAGAATGGGAGGTCAAAATCAATTCCTACTTTTGTGATCACAAAATTATAGATTCGAATCTTTTGTATGAGACTTGATGACTAGTAGACTCAAACGCCGATTGTTAACCTACATGCGTTCGTATCAAAATTGCGTTACGAAAATATACTAGTTCCAGATTTACGAACCATTATATCATTGTCAGAATAGATTGTTCTCATTCTATTGGTTGAATTTTGGACTCATTATTTCTTTGTGAATGCATGCATATTTGGTTATTTCAAACGAATCTATCATTTTCTCGAACTATGCATGAATCTTTGATTGATTGAATCTTATCAGCTTTGATGAAAATTGATTCTAACAAAGATAATTTCCAGAACAAAGGTAAGCAGAACTGAGCAGTCCGCTTGCTAGACTGTTCCCCAACCCTTCAAATATATTTGTTTAGCCGAACCCCAGGTTCGGTCATAACATTTTGGCATCACTTGTGGGCAACAGTCATAGTTGTGCTTAGCTCTCCTCACTCCCGAGTTGACGCTGATGATATATTGACTCGCGACTGACCTGGACGCAGCAGCTTACGGATTCAAGTCACCCAACTAGCACTTGATTGGGAAGACCCAAAGTGATAACGCTTACGTGACTCATATTACCCTCATCACATATCACCATGTCATACATAGAGGGACTCAATGAGTCCATTAAACAAATCAGCAAGATTCCGGATCCAGCCGCAAGCAAAAAAGCTCTCATGACATTTTTTCGAAAACGAGATATAAAAAATCAGGAACGTCTCAAGCTCACGTGCGGATCACTATTAGATTCTTCACAGAGCAATGTTGTCCGCGGAGCATTATCCAACATCCACGAATCTGATGGAACCACGTCACTGAAGGAATCCGTTCAAGACGTTACAACTCAGCCCGATACCATTCTAGAAACTAAACGCACTGACTTTTTGCGCGGTTTATTGACAAAAGTCAGAGTTAATGCCAGGAAATGTCAAGATGATGGAGATATACGAACCCTTGATCAATTAGAGGAAATCTTGAAATTAAATTTCAAACCTAGGAAACCGTACGATTATTATGTGAATGAAATCATGACCATTTCTATGAAAAAGAATGGAACTTCTCGTCAATTCTATATAAGGATTGGAGGCTCAATGTCAGGTGCCTGTGCTGCCCCCAAAAACTCCTTAGGACCAAACGCTCAGGATATAGATGGAACTAAACTAGAATAGCTAGGGTTGAATGCTTCCATACGCGGTCTTCCAGATGGCATGAAAAGTGGCATCGCACTCCTCGCGCCTGAAAACCTGACCACGGCCCTCGAAGCTGCCGAAAAAACTGAAAGCTTTGCAGTCAGTCTAACATTCATGGAGCAGAGATCTACTACACCAACTGAGAATCCTCTCAAGGACAAAGATTTAGAACCCCCAAAAATACCAGGAATGCTCAGAAACAAGCCTTGTTCATGGACCGGAATGATCCCAGAATTCACGATGGTAATGGAATGCCCCATCATTACGACAACAATGACGTGACTGCTTCATTCCCTATGGAATACGACTCGAGCGGACGAATCATCGCTCATGCGGATTTGAGCTACTTGTCACCAAACTCCGGACAACCCAACCCGAACAGACATTCATCTTCCCCAGCACCACGTCCTAACTTACTATACCTCCGTTCCTCATCCCCCCACAACCGACCCAGTCCTCCTTACAGATCCCAATCTTCTTACAAGTCACAATCTCCGGATCAAAACTTTCAACCCTCTCCGTATCCATATTTCGCACCTCAAGCAATCTTTCCGCACAACCAATATCCGTTCCGGCCACCCATGTATCCTGCATACTATCCTCCGGGCCCGTATCCGAATGATGCGTATTATCGAAATCAGAATTGGCAATCTCCAAACTCTCCAAACCCTTCGCGACCCGCGGAACCTACTGATGGGCATCATTCAAACTTCCAGCCTGCTCGCAGTCAGAACTCGACCGCGGGTAGGCCAGCAGCTTCACAAATCAAAATCATGAGCGTGAGCCATTACGAACAGCCAGAAGCCCCGGGATCGGACCAATAATCCCAACTCAGCACGACATCCTTTCATCAGAAACCGTCCTTGTCTACTTAGACAAGGGATCAGATATCTGTGCAGTCAGTTTAAGCTTCCTGGGACGATACATGAAGATGGATGCATCGCGAGTAATTCGAGTCATCGGAGTTACCGCGGATCTCGTTGATACGCTCGGAGTGATCAAGACTTGAATTTTAGGGGAAGAGATAAGATTGCACATTCTTCCCCCCATTTATGTCGTCAAGCACGATATCATATTGGGTTCAAATTACTCCAGAAAATACGTAGCACGGATCTTATTTGACAAGAACGCAATATCTTTTGGAGGAGATAGAGATTGCCCCATCCCTGTCCTCCCTCCAAAATCTAACGTTGATTCCTTAGACGACGAAGAGGAAGATATAGACGAAGGGAAAATCTTTTTCTAGCCCATGATAGACTCCATAGTATGACCAGACAAAAGAACCGAAGTCCCTAAAGGCAGTTGTGACGTACTCGACTCAGGAACATCACCACTCATGGATGGCGCGTTACCACCCAAGACTGCCCGACTTAGAGGAAGCGCGCTATTCATGTGCGATCGAGCTCCCCTTGAGGCATTCACCAGTAACGCAGATCCAACCGCGGCACCGGCTTTGTCAGGGTCCCGGACGGCGAGGTCACATGTTAGTGACGCAGCATTACCCTCGGTGGCACACATGACTCAAGTGATTCCGTTTCCCGCAGACCGCACAAATAACATTTGTAATGAGTTACCCTATCAACAATGTGACGCCCACGTTGAGACGCTTTGTGCCTCAAACTTCTCCAAATCACACTTCCAGCTAGAACGAGACCACCGATAAATTGAGTTCTCATCACGCTGACGGCGATGAGTACTTCCCACGCTTGATGACAGGAAACAATATGTGCATCGGAGAAAACGCTGCTTCAGTGGAAGCTGGGACATTTTATACCATGGGTATCAACACATTAGACAGAGAAATCGCTGTAAAAATACCTTCTCAAGAACTCAAGTCCTTCAACCTCGAAGGGTCCGACGAATTCTTCAAATCAGGTCCGAAGTCCGAAAAACCGCCGATAAAACTCACCAGAATAGAACGAGTTGAAGTCATCGAAGACTCATTACTTCGGTTGCATCATTGCCGACATGGACGCAAACAACTAAAAATGTTAAGTTCTTAGTTTAACGCCTCGGCACATGCTCTTTTGAGCTCCATCCAGACGGCACCCATGTGCGTGGGGTTGAGTTACGCTCAACCAGCGCGTCAGCAACTGCCAACTACGGATTTCACCTCGGTGAGGGGGACCTACAGCTTGAGGTGGGCTCCGAACCACCGAGACCGCCGTAAAAATCACATGAGGAAAAATCTCAGAGTTGCCGGCCGGGATTGGAACCCTGGCCTTTCGCGTGGGAGGCAAGGGCCTCATCCACTAGGCCACGGCGGCCTCACGCAAACAACTAAAACGGATAATCCGTAAATTTCACCGTCTTCTCATGTTACCAGAAGACAAACCTCCCAGAACAACCTACGTCAGACACCAGATCCCTACCACTGACAGTGAGCCAACTGTTGCCGAACAGTAAGGTAAACGTCCGTATTATGGGACACCCTAAGAGAGAGGCATGAGAGATTTCAGTATTCTCTCGCGCGATCCAAATGAAAATGAGGTTTTTTTCTTCTCATATACTTGAGGCATGTCCTAAAGATTCACCAATTCGAGAGATCGCCCTCATTTGATGC
>JAPYYZ010000518.1:0-19694 GCA_030522705.1 Eretmocerus eremicus
CGGGCGTTTTTCAACATTAATAAAAAAATATTTAGCAACCACGGATAAAAAAACTGTCTGACTAAGTTGATTGTATCAATATTAACTATCGATTTCAGTCATCAGAAGATTTTTAGCTCACGCATGATAGTTCTCTATTGGACATCGATGTTTATATGCGTCTGTCATTCGTTTGATTTACGGGAAGAGATTTATTCCTCAATGAATGGAAAATATTTATTGTTGAAGTATCCTTGCGGCATTGCCTCTGTGCGGATCGCAACCTGACCATTCTCCAAACATTATCGAAATTTGAGGGCTGAAAATTGAAAATTGTCCACGGATACTTCCTGAATGACATTTATTCCAATTGACTTGATTAACATGTCACTGCTAACTTGTCGACTCCAGTCAAGACGGTGAAGCTATTGTAAGTTTTTGTTGGCGCTGCAGACTAGTGATTCTCCTGTTCAACAATCTCTGAAGAACAAGATCTTGGAGTGAAATGGTTACACATTCGACAACACATATTTTAACTAGGGATACTGTGTTGGAGGACCATGTCTGGAAACATGACATGACGTAATGATATTGCACAATGCCATCAACAGATGTCATGGACGTTTCTAATGACTCCACATGACAAGGGCCTGGAACAGGAATACCACACGACGTCACACTTCATGATAATTGGGTCACTCACTATGGCAATATCACAAAAGGTCGACACATCAGATTCCAGCATCACATGAATATCGAACATGACACGAAAGCTCAACATGTAAACACCACACGGAGGATCGGCGCTCGAAATCGGCACATTATACATGATGACATCACATAGCATGATCAACATGATACCGTGACATCACATGGGAACATTTTGTTGGAAGAACATTTCCAGAATTTGACATGACATCATCTCATCACATGATGACATCACAACACATCATCGACCTTGAAACACATCATGATATGACGTAAGATCATTGTGGAAGAACATCCCATCGAAACATGAGATGATAAGAACATGGAACAGCAACACCACATGACGTCACATATCATAATCATATGGTCAGTCAGCATGTCAACGTCACAAAGGCTTGGCACATCAAATTGTACTAACACATGATTGCGACATATTCCATGACCTCAACATGAGGACATCACACAAAAGGACTCGGCTTGGAATTGGTACATTTAATGATGACATCAAATCACATGCCCAACATGACACGATGACATCACATGGAACCATTGTATGGAAAGACCATTCCTGAAAACATGACATGACGTGAGCACATTACATTTTTACATCACAACACATCATCGACACCTCATCATGATATGACATTCGATTATTATGTCGTAACATTCCATCGAAACTTGATATGATGACAGCATGGAACAGGAACACCACACGATGTCATATGTCATAGTCATGAGATGAGTCAGTATGTCAGCATCACAAAAGGTCGATACATCACGTGTCAACATCACATGATTGCTACACATGACATGAGAACTTGACATGAAAGCATCAGCTGAACCTCCTTACATCACATGAGGGCATCATACGAAAACATAACTCACAGATACGCTCCCTCAAAACGTGACTCAATGATGACCAATATCACATCATGAAATTACATGAGAACCTTGAATAGGAATATTCCATGGGAACTTCACATCACATGGGCACATTATATATTAATATCACAAACCACAGAAGGATTTCATGACAAGTCCATGTTGTAATTTGGCACAAACGTCACAATGTGGCATCATGATGTGACATGATATGAACTTTCTCAAGGGGGCACTGACTTCAGATCCTTGTATGGAAATAATTGATAGAGATACAGCATTCCTCTATCTTTGTTCATATGTTGAAGTGTGTGTGTGTGTGTGTGTGTGTGTATGTGTATGTGCGTGTTTGTTTGAGATCTCGAGATTCTTATCCACTCATATATCAAAGACGGATGTTTAGTGCATCAAGAACCACAAATCCATTGGGACGTTCACCGTGACAACGCTGTGCAACACACTCTGTTCAATTATTCACCATCATGAGAATCCCTCATCCCAATTTTTGTGGACACGATAGTTTCGAATGGAATCGGAATTTCACGCACATCTGATAGATTTCGATCACATTGCAATCTCAGCTTCTTATTGTTCATCCGTCTGAGAAAGCCTCCAAATTCTGCCTGAAACTCCAGTCACTCTAACTTGTTGGAGTCATCTCATACCATCATTTCTATCGCAGGAGATACTTCTCGGGGCATATCTTGGAGATTGGTCCTATCCAAAATATCGTTGAGGTCGGGAGCCATCACAAACCTCACTAATATCTCCCGGCTTGCTTCAGGGAGCCAGACGTATCCAGCTGTCTCTGATCGACCATGGAAGAGTATGGTATGGCACGATATCGTTACATTCATCAAACACGACAGGAAGTTCCCCGATGAACCTCCATTCGATGACGAATTCTCCTTCTGCAAGAACGAATATCGAATTCGCCGTTGGACTGATTCATCATGTCAGCTGATGTGTTCTAATATGTGGGTGCCTAGCTGTCTAGTAATCGTTGTCCATTCTCGATACGTATTTACTGGCGAGTAACACGCGGAGAATATGATTCTTCCGTTCAGGGGATCTAAGTCCCTTGCTCCCATCATCCTCTTGATATTAATGAAGAGTATGGGCTGCAGTAGTGACGAACATGTTTGCCCTCCGGTGGTGGAAATATCACCGTGTACGTGCAGCATCAAAAAGAATGGCTTAGACATAATCTGCGAATTCACTGACTTCGAACATATAAGTAGAGCGATGGATGCATTGAAGAGGAAACAGAATACAATCATCTTCTATCTGAAACTGAGACATGATGAAATCCAAAAACTACAAGGTTTTGTATTTCTGGGGTTGTATGTGCATCACCTCACCATCCACAATAGTAGTCTTGCAGTTCTCGAAGAATCATCTCTATCATCGATCGGTGAGTTCCTAACAGCGTAATTTTTATGATATGCGACATGTCTGAGCAGGGACTCGAGGAAGGGGGAGGGGAACTATTCTCACCACAATTATGAGTAGACAGGAGAAACGGATGAGGTATTCAATCCATCTTAACATGCTGATGATGTGTGGGAAGATCTGGGAAGAAGTGACCTCTATTTTATCGACATGCAAGCTAGCTGTGCGAGGTATTTGAATGATATCATTGAATGATATTCGATAATATCATCATTATCGTACTGGATGGAGCGAGATCCCAGTAGAAGCGCTATGCTAGTCCGAGCACATGCCAGTCCGAGCACACGATAGCGACTCCGTGTGGTCTGAGCCCAGTGTGACTCATAACCAATTTTCGGGTCCCCCAAACCCATAACTTATAATCCATAGGCCATGTTTGGGTCTCCCCAACCCATTATTCAAAACCCAATTCTGAAACCTCCAACCCATATCCCAACGCTGAGTCCTCCAATCTATAACCCAAGTACGAGTCCTCCAACCTATAACCCAAGTTAGAGCCTCCTAACCCCTAAGCCAAGTTTGGATCTTCTCACGATAACCTGGGTTCAAGTTTCCTCGCTCATAACCTACGTTTACGCGTATTAGGTCTAGTGACTTGTACGTCCGTTTTTTAGCACGGATCATCGAATTTTTTGTAGGTTTCGGAACTCTCGACCTTCTAATACTCTTTGTTATCCGGGTATGGTGGTTTTGGGACCTTGTATGTTTTTTTGAGAATATTCCTTCCACTCAGGAGGTCTTCCTGTCTCTTTCTTCTCCTCACTCAAGAGAGGAGAGCGTTCGTCGGTGTTACTCTGACGGTTTCCCATTGTCGACTGAGATGGTTCGTCAACCTTCACTTGCTATTTATATCCTCTCACCTCATTGCTTCGTCTTTAACAGCATACTTTCGCAGGTACGATCTGATGAGTTTGACGTTGTGCGATGCACACACCGCTTTCGTCGACTTCGTGTGATCTGGACAAACGGTACTCGCTTTCAATTGTGGAGCTGATCCAACGCCAAGTGCTCCGAGTCCTTGATGTCTCTGACGTTCAGTTCGAATCTCTAGAGCCACTTTCTTTGGATCGATCCCTTGACAATCACGGTCTTTGCGTCTCTCAATACCTCTCTGAGCACGTGGCGGATATCAGTGTACGGAATCCTCCCTAAACTCCAGGGAATCCAATGATGATGCTGCTCAAACCATCTATCCTGCTCTTCATATTTCTTTGTAAGGCTCTTCCCGGCAAACGGCTCCTTAAATAGGAATACTACAGGTTCCGCGTCACTGTAGAGTGGGACTACAGCTGATTCCTTCAGAACGAGCTCGTTGACGGGCTGCATGGAGCCCTGCATGTCCGCAATGTACTCCATTTCAGAATCAAATGAGCCATCCCGAGTCGGGAGCTTCTTCTATATCAACCTTCACCACTACTTGTTCAAGCATTTTCTGATGTCACCGGTCATTGGATTGTATTCGGTGATGCGATCGTGCAAGATCAAGCAGTAGGCAGACGTATTGGCAGGAAAGTTGTTCCTCGCCTCGAAATCGATACGAATGTCCACTGCAGCATTTCTAGAGACTGGTTCTGCATGGAGAAATCGATAACATACAGTGTGACTTGATTGATTAAGTTGTGTCTGTTCAGAAGGGGCTGAGGCTCCTTTTCATAGTACGACCTTTGAAAGTTGGTGTACATATCGTGGAGAATGGAGCACTGATTCTGATTCGAGTTCAGATTTGAATTCCCATAAGGATAGTGTTGTGAGTTCAAGTAGAGTTTGACGTCACTAATGTGGCAATCGTCGAATCGACTCGCGTCCTTCATATTATCTCCCTTCCAAGCTGATTGAGAAGCCAGTATGACGTAACGAGGTTTCTCCAACTGTTTCGACGTCTCGACAGTCCATACGTGTTTCGACGTTGAAGGAAGCGAGGGGTACTCGTAGAATTCCCAAATGCGATAACCCATCTCAAGATATCCACCCTTCTTGATACTATTGAAGAGCTTGATTTTTCCCTTATTCAACGGAATGACGTAAGGTATTCGCCATTCGATCAGAGTTATCATGATCTTGAAATTCTCGTAAGTAACGGTCTGGTCAACGCCGATTATAGCTTCCTGAATAATGGCATCGAAGTCGTCACGAGATCTTACGAGAACAAGTTCATGCTTCACGTTGACGATTACCTTCTGAAAGTCTTCGGCGAAGCCTAGAATTCAGTGGGATATTACATACTCACACTATATACTACATACTCAGTGGGATTGATGCACCAAAATTACCGGTGTTATCGACCATTGGTATTGTCACTTCCAGACCGGTTCATCCAGCATTTCCCAACGTCCTACTTCGGCCTGGTCTGAAGGACAACCAGCCTTTCATGAGACTCGTCAAGCCAACGTTATCACTTCTATCGACCTCTATTCCATTGATCTCGTAGCGGATCTCCTCGAATAGGTAGCAGAAAGCGTCAATCACGAATCTGGTGCTGTTCAAAGCCTGTCCATTAGGCTTCGTCAACTTGCCGCACACTTGCATTGAGCTACGCGAGGGTAGAGGGCAAAGATCTTGATGTTGAATCATTATGCGCACCTCATCGTTGTTTCCGTAAGATGGAATTGCAAATGGCTGATGTTCATCGACTTCGTATGAGAGACGGATTCGTCGGATGGTGCGCGATAAAGAACATTTGTAGCGTCCTCCATAGCACTTGAGATCACAAGGTATTCCCCACCAGGGTTTATTGTATATCCCAGATTTCTTAGGAACTGAGCGTTCCGCCGTGTTAGCACTTCGGATGTTTGCTGACGACTGATGATGGATCGACATACCGACGCCTTTATATACTCATGCCAGGCGTATACTTCACCCACCCCTCTGTAAAAAAGCCCCATGATCAAATCGACTTTCGATGTAGTCGGACTGTGACAACGGCACCTCGAGAATTCACAAAGCCACCGTCTTGATCATTGATCCGGACTTGTAGGAAATCAATGCGATTCGTGGTCACAGGGAGATAGATGATCTGATTTGGTACTTCGTTGATATTGAACCCCGGCGCAGCTGTTGGGTAGAACTCCTGTATGATGTGAACTCTTCCACCGTTCAAGTAGGCTCCTACAGTTATATTACGTTCGACACGCAATGCGTTGATCTTTGGGATGGATGCGACGTCGTCTGACAAGTGATTCAATCTTGCTCCGAGACGACGTGAACTAAAGCCCAGTATTTGTCTGATGCTGTCCGGTGGACGAAAATCCACCGGCTGACTGGCCTTGATCTGGGTCTGTAGAAGATTGTCGTGCGGCTTGAGAATCAACAACTCACCCGCGAGGATCTGTGCCACGAGATAAGTCTCGACGTCTGTTAGCTCGTAGTTCCCAGTTGGTAGTACAATAACCCGATCACCAAAGTAGAATTGGTTCCGACCGATATCAATGTTTGGGATAGAGTGAGAAGTCAGAAGCGCCACTAGCCCCGAAACGTACTTCTTCATCGGCGATAGCTCCAATGGACCGATATGTTCTCAAAGATTTGATGATTTGCCTGAGAGATTCAGTGTTGTTGGATCATCCATGACAATTGAATTCGAAATGACTCAGAGCTCTTGCATACATCCCTTCCATAGTCTACCAGTAAGGGAGGCTAGACATAAGTGCCCGCAGTCATGAGTCCGAAAATTTTGATACCTCTCGTGATTGTACGTCACTGATTTCACGCCCAGGTGAGTCATCAGTTCCAGTGGTGGCTGCAAGTCACCGAAACTATCAAAATACACCACGTCACTGCCACGCTTCCGGTACGCGACCCAATGCGTACCGGGTCCGTTCACATCGTTCGAATTGACGATAGTCAATTCCTTGTACCGTGAACTCTGCGCTGGAAGACCATTGTTCATGAAGACGCCACGGAAGTGTTGAATTTCGAGAGCTTTAGTGAATTTCTCGAGATCTAGATTACTCAATGCACGGTTCGGCAACGTGACGATTCCTTTGCCACCTTCTCTGTTGTTTGTCTCGCCACCCTTCTTGGAGACTCTTTTGCCGTTTTTCTTACCGCCCGTGCTTTTAGCCGAGAACCCACCCCAGTTGGCGAATACGGCCTCAAGTAGAGACCCAGACCAGTTCTGTAGGGCCTCAGGTATAGGCTCTTACCCACGGCAATAACCTCCATCTTACGTTTGTGTCTCTTCTCCTCCCCCAAATTCTGTTAAGCTGCTCTAGCGTCGTTGATAGCCTTGGTGACCCCCGTTGCGCCTCCCGCAAGAGCTCCAGTAGCACTCAAACCAGCGAAAAAGGGGACCAAGAACGATAGAAAGCCACCTATTTTCTTCGGGATGGGGAGGACACGTAGAACCTTGAATTTCCGCTTGCCTCCAGCTCCCTTTCCAGCATCTCGAGCACCTCTGAGAGCCGAACTGATGACGAATCGAGCATTCGAGTGAGGCTTTGCTCATCCGCTGGCTGCTTTGATTACTTGACTCCATGGAAGTCTCATACTCAGCTCGTTTCTGGCATTCATGATATTGTTTACCGCATATGCAACTACCCTTCATCCAAGCTTGGCGTCTTTTACTTTGACACGTTCTCAAGTCTTTGCAGCAACAACTCGGTCGGCCGCATTTTGCGCCTGGACATTTTCTCGATTCTTTGAGTAGGCAGTATTGTGCTCCCGGCAAGTTGCATCCAGACCGTTGATGCCCCGATCCCTGCGAGCCAGTCGCTCAGCTAATTTCGTACCCGGACTACAGAACTGATAACCAGGCAAATGTAGCTTACTCGGCAGCTTGTTGATGAGCGTATTGACGAGTCCGCAACCTCGTTCACGTTTTCCACGAACAATCATCTTCGCTCGAGAGTTGATCCACGACTAACGTATGTGACCACGCGTGGACCATTTATATTCTCCTGGGGTTATATGGGCCCGGCTTCTGGCTCTTGGTGTTCATTCGGGAGTCAAATATATCACGAAGAACATGGATCCCTGACAGCAGAGAGTTAAGCTTCCCATCTCAAACTTCGACCTTGGGCAGCCAAGAAGAACCGAGGGACACGTCGATCACCTGCCTCACACCATCAGGGTGGTCATATGTGGGCCGTCCAATTTTGGCGAGACCAACAGTCTCATCACTCACTCCATCGGTCTGAGATTTGCCAACGTCTACCTCTACTCAAAGTCACTGAACCAACCAAAGTACAAGTTCCTCAGAGCGGTTCTGTAGCCTGTGGGCAGTATCAAATTTTTCCCTTTTAGCGAGCACGATACAGTCATTTCACCGGATGATGCATCGCTGTTCAAATCCTCTACATGAATCTGTAAGGATCACTGTGCGCGCGAGGTCGTCTGCCTTAAAGCAGACTGCCCTCTCCGTCTAGCTCCCCTCGTTTGCTGGTCACCGAGGTGACAAACAGCTGTTGGCCTGATTGCTATAGTTCGCCCTTCACTTCTTCCAGTTGAGCCGCAGTGACAACAACACCATATTAACGCATGCATAACCTTCCGAGTTCTTGCTCTATTTTGGCTATGAGAGTTCAATATACTAGAAGCTCGATTTGTTCATCATAATTGTTCTGACTACTTCATCTAATGAATAGCACCGTTGTGTTACGTTAAGTGAAGTGTAGGTGTTGGAGTGTTTATTCTGCCTCCGCAAAGCTGCGCCAATTTATCAGGTCATAGACCCGAGACGCGGAGTCTCCTCTAGTAACGCCGGGCAGACTCTCCGAATCCAAACGGGTGAACACGTTTTTGAAATGCAGCTCGATGGGGAGGAGCAACAACGGGTGCGATTTTGGCGAAATGAGGTGAGTGATGTCTGGAGGAGCCAAATCTGAAATGGGTTGAAAGGTAAATTCGAATAGATGAGTTCTAGAAGTGAACAAACCGGGCAAATTTTGCGCTCCTCATCATAACCTACAATTTTGAGACGTAACAAAAACGGAAGATTTCTGAACAAGTTCAGGAGGTTAGAAGTTGGGTAAATAGACAGATCTACGTATCTTGAGGTTTTTTCGATTCTGGAAATGTGAGCACTCTGATTGCTCTGACTAACCTGACTTGCTCAAACGGAACAAGCATCCGGAATCAGAGCACTCTGAGCAATCCGGGCGATCTGCCCCCACTCCTCTCCCGGAATCTGGAAATTCAACGACAAAACCACACGATAGTGAAGTAGATAGCCGTATAAGGGATGTTTCCATCGCACAAGCTGTATTCCGGGCTATTGTGCGGTCTTGCCGTTTGATTTCTAGATTTTCAGAAGGAAGGGGCGGGGCGCTCTGCTCTGATTGCTCTGACGAACCAACCATCCGAATGCTCGTTTGATTTGGGCAGGTCAGTTTAGTTAGAGCAATCAGAGTGCTCATATTTCCATAATCGAAAAAACCTTTTGACGAGGAGAACATTGTGTTTTTGATTGAATATTCGTAAGGATAATATTGAAGATGACAATTTCAGGAATGACATTTCTTCTCCTTCTTTCAGAAATTGATGATCGAACAATTTCCTCATTGAAAGCATACTTCGAAGGAATTTGTGACGGTTGAGAGAATATTCTAACCGTCATCTCTCTCCCCTGTCCCATAGTAGAATTGTACTAATCATCATTTCATTTGTAGCACGAGCATTCGAAGAGAGAGCCCGTAACATGAGAGCGAGAGAGAGAGAAGAGTCAGTTTGAAGCGAGATCTATCCGCGAGTCGCGAGCCATCGCACGACTCGGCATCGTTTCCCTCGCCGCGCCCTTCGTGCCCATCCTAATTTTCACCTGCGTCCGCGCACGCATCAATCAGACTTGTCTCGCCCGTCCTTGCGAGCAGAGCTTCGTTTTCGGAGCAACATCAGCTCGCGCGCGTTTCCATCTTCCGCGACGCGACTCTTTCTGCGCCGAGCTCGCCGAGGACGTTTCCAGCGACCGATCCAGTGCCGCCGTCGACAAACCAATTCCTGTTCGACCGATCCCGGTCGTCGACGTCCGAGCGGCCGTCCCATCATTCGCACGATATTCATTCCCAACAATCATTTTTGTAAGTACCGCCCGTTAATTATTCTCTCTCTCCTGGGCTGCGCCCGATTCGCTCTCTCCTTGCTCGCGCCCGTTTGTGCACTCGGTGCACCTTGTTCTCGCAAAGTCAGTAAATTTTTCATTGTGTTTCAAGTTAATCCCACGACTCATCATTCCGTGCTCGATTCCTCGCCTCAATTATATGCAGCAGTGTTCATAAGTTTCCAGACATTGCACTTGGCCTGAAGGTACGGGAATCTATTCCACCCGTTACATTGGCGCCCGAGCGGATGAGAACCCGTAGTTCTCAATTATATTCCGATTATTTTATAACGTGCGCGTTACATTAGTGCCCGAATAAAAATTTAGAATTCTTTTGTCTGATGCATCTGAGCGAGGTAGAGAATCGAAGCATTCGCGTGCATGTGTGAGTGAGTGAAATAGCGCGTCGCGAAGAGAGCCCAGTGCGGAGGGGCGGAAAGTGAACAAAGCGCGATCGGCCGTTTGCTCGCGATTTTGGTCAGTTTTATGTCTCAATAATTCAGCCATGAGTGCGAGTGAGAGGGACAATCGGATAGTCCAATAACCCCTCACGCACATGCAAAGTGGCCATATCCAATAATCGGCCGATATGATGAATTTAATTGACTGATCGCGAATCAGTATGCTGATCTCTGCGTTTATATGTCGTAGGCGTTTAGAAAAATCAGGCGTTAAGCTTAAAGCCTAGGCGTTAAGCTTTATGCCAGCGAATAGGAGAATTACCGTCAAAACCTTACTCTCTCGTCTTCTCGCCTAGGCGTTAAGCTGAATGCCGGGCATTAGCTTAATGCCGGGCATTAAGCTTAATGCCGGACGGAACCCCGGCATTCAGGAAAGTTGTGCTCGGGCAGTTGCATTTTTGACTTAGCGTATCAAATCGAATGAACCAGACCTGTATTGGAATAAAAATTTGAAAGTTCAGATTCAAATATATTCGTTCTTCCATAGAGAGCGTCATCACCAGTCAGCACATTGTTCCGCCGAAACCAAATGATCAGGGAGGCTTGCGCACGCAGCCCGCCCAGCAGACTCCCTGGGATTTTTTCCAATTCGAAGACCAGAATGGGCAGTGCAACGAGTTTTTGACTGATGCGAATGCACCAACAAACCGAACCCAACCATTTAGGGTTCAAAATATGCCACAAAATTGTGAGGGGCATAACTTCAATTTGAAGAATTTCTCTGAAGAAGGAGCGGCTCCCACCCAGGATTTGACCAAAAGCCAGCTTAGACCCGAAATCGGGAATTTTTTCCGGGCAGCGAGATTCAATGAAATTTTGGAGCTATGGGCAGGAATTAATGACTTCACCCCGCAAGGATGTGGCCCAAGCAATCAAGCGGAGAAAGCTTATCAAGCTCTTCACCGTTCGTACGTCACTCCCAACTTGGACAGTCAACGCCACGAATACCATCGCGAGTGCCATAGTCCCCGGAACGAGAATGTCCATGGGGCAACTCCGCATAATTTTTCAAGCATGAGAACAAATGGCTCCACTCGAGCCCCACATCAAGATTCTAACCAACAAACAGAATCTGCCAGTCGGATTCCAATTAGTTCACAATCCGATCAAAATTTGAATATGCAGTCCGAATTTTCGCAAAGAAGGTGAAATCCCTTGATTCAAACAGTGTCCAAAACGGGAATCGAAATTGATTTTTATAGATGCTTGAAGAACATCGGGGAATTCAATGGCAGTGCAGAGCAATTGAACACCTTTTGTGTGGCGGTGAGATTTGCAGCGAGCGTGGTTGGACCGGAATCGGAATATATGATTTTAATGACTCTCGTCAATAAATTAAAAGGGATAGGAGAAGTTTTATACGGGTCGTCTGTATTCAATTTCGACTCGGTCGAAGAATTCCTGAAGGAATCAGAGGAGCAATTTTCAGTGATTGATTCACTGGATGACGTCATGTCAGAGATGAAAGCCTGTATCAAACGGAAAGGAAAATCATGAGAATCATATGGGACCTGTATTTAGAGGATGTTAGCGAACATTTGATGAGTCTCGTGGACGTAAGTGGATTGAATGAGAAAGAAATCGAGCATGTACGAAAACTTCTCATGATCGACCCATGGCGATCTGGAGGGCGAGCCCTTGTCGGCTACGCATTTGATTCAACACAAAATAGAGCTGAAATCAGACAAACCAATCAAAAGTAGGAGGTACAGATTACCTCTTGCCATGAAAAATATCATGATTGAAGAAATTGAGGAACTGCGTGACCTGGGCATCATATCCGTCCAGATCGCCATGGAGAGCGTTCGCCAGTTTTCCTGTTCCAAAATCGCCGGACAAAGACGGGACCAAAAGATGTCGGCTCGTAACATACTTTCACCCACTTAACGAGATCATGGTTGGAACATGCCAACGTTCATCATTTACGACGGATGTACTCAATCAGCTGGCATCCGCGCGGTACATCACAGCTGTCGATTCACTGAACGGATTTTGTCAGATCGAAATGCATCCGTAATCCGCGAAACTCACAGCTTTTGATACAATCAATGGGCACTGGGAATCCCCCAGGATGGCTCGAGGAATGCAAGGTGCGCCCGACACTTTTAATGAAGCCATGTTTATGGCATTTGCAGGCCTCACACCTGATGACTTGGCATTTATTGTGATGACATATATCTATGGGCAGATTACCTTGAGAGCCATGAGAGTAAATTCAGAAAGTTCATTCAAAGGGTCTCTGAGGCCAACTTAACTATTTCGCCCAAGGAGTATCAATTTTTACGTCATGAGGCAAAAGTGTTGGACCACATTGTCAGCAAGGGCCAAATCAGATCCGTGAAAAACTGAGGCAGTCCGCGAGTACCCGGTACCGTCAAATGTCAGAAAAACCAAACAATTTTTAGGACTCACTGGTAACTATCCAAGATTTATCGAAAACCACGCAAAAATCGCATACCCCCTCACTAACCTTTCGAGGAAAGACGAGCCCTCTACATGGGGCATCGAGCAGCAGCGCGCGTTTGAGAGATTGCGCAACGCGCTGTGCAGTGAGACAGTGCTCGCCGGTCCCGATTTTTCCAAGAAATGGATCGTTACTTGTGATGCATCGGACTATAGCGTCGGCGCGATTCTCAGCCAAGGCGGAATCGGCAAAGATAGACCCGTAGCCTAAACTCCTCGCGTGCTGAAAGGAAGCCAACTTAGATGGAGCATTTTTGACAAAGAGCTCCTTGCGATAGTTCACGCGAAAGATAGCTTCCGTCCGTATTCATACGAGAATAAATTCACCGTGATCACTGCCCACGAGCCATTCCGCCATTTTCATACGTCACAAAAACCCGACATGAGATACAATCGATTGAAGGCTCAATTGCGGGGTTACGATTTCAACGTGGTGTACCGAGCCGGGGAGGAAAATGTAGCCGCAGATGCGTTATCGTTGAATCCGGTTATCAAAGGAAGCGAAATTGATCCCGAGCCTCCACGAGAGAAGTTCTATAAATTGACCGATGAACAGGACGAGAAGGACCCGTAGTATTGCGAGAATTACCCCCTAGGCCGTTCATATAGAGTACGCGCGACTCGCATGCGGGGGGCCGAAGAATCGAAAATCTCAGAGACGGAAGGAACAAGTACGGATGACGCGCTGAGAAAGCGGAAATCAAATGATCCTCCGGTTGCGACAGAATCCAAGTTTGAGTCTAGTATGAGGTCGGAAAAACTGAAAAGACCTCGGGAAATCTATGAGAGAAGGCGTAGATCACAGCGCATCAAGAATTTATTTCCCTCACTGAGCTTCTCGGGACTATTGCCACCACACGAGCCAGCCATTGCGCAACCACCATCCCAACCGCAGTGCATTTAACCACTCGATTCAGCTGAAAATTCTGCCGAGGAGATTGTTATCGAGTCTCGAGACTCGGAGCGCACTTATCGTGTGTCGGACGTGTTACCCGATCCCCCCTCAGAATCAATAAAAATTCCAATCTTGAAGGGAGCTGGAAATCTGAAAAGCCGCAGAATGAAAATTCCAGAGCAGATATACGTAGAAAATGTTCAAGTAGAGAATCAAAAATTCAACTCGGCTGAATCAGCTCCAAGAATCAAAAGTATTGAGGTCATCAATGGCCAGCATCCCAAGGATTTGAATCCCGAAACTGCAATAAAATCACATTGTGATGATGAAAATTTTCCAAACATTCAAGATTACGGGAATCGAAAAAATTTGGGGAATCGTATAGCAGATCCACTCACATTACGCGAGAATTATTGGTTGAATTGTTCGCTGGTTAATTGCGGAGGGAGCAGCATACAAGGGATCGGCGAACCCATAGATTCGGAATACATCACGCTCCGAGTGCGATGCGCTCTGCCGTCGGACGCCCGAGCGTCCAGCATCGAACGTCAGAGGAGGTTGCAAAGCGATGAGATTGAGCGGCAGAGTGAACTGCATTGCGATGACATTGAGCCGCAATTTAAACCACGTAGCGATAAGCCGCATTTCGACGTGTGAGAGAGCGAGCACGTAGAGAGCGTACTCGCTTCCTCGTCATCGTAGGAGCTTGCGATAGCTACGCAGGATGCGTCCCGAGCGCTTTCGCCACCGCTAGAGCAGCGAGCAGGCGAGGCGCCCGATAAGATGGCGCAATTATTAAGCCCCGCGATTCCTGAAGCTACAGCAAAGAGGATAGATGGAAGTTCCCAAAATTTTGAGGAGCGTATGCAGATCGACTCCCTCCTTCAGCAGACTCACGAAAATCTGGAAAATGAATTAAAGTAGTCGAAGTTCGGTTCTGCATGCGCGGAGAGAGCGATTGCCCTCGAGAGAGTAGTGAATATTTCTAATTTAGGGTCGACCCAAAATTATCGATCCGCCTGGACACGCAACAAATCCAATGTACAAAATATTCCTAATTTACCCCGGGGTGATTGCTCATTTTGGTCGCTCATTTTTGGCAGTGGATTGAAGACTACCGCGCCCGAACTTTGGTTGAAATTACTAACTGAGGGAAATTTCGAGTCATGCACGGATGCAGATGAGACGCGTGACATCCTTGGGTCTGAAGAGCGGCATGGGAACGTCGACTGCATACTCGTGTTCTCACGGCTATTCAGCAGAAACGTCTGCGTTCATATTCATCCTGAATCAGCTTGTGGGTCACATGCTCACATTAGCTCGAATAAAAGTAGAGAATTTATTCTTCTACATTGAGACATGGCATCCGAACATCACATGCCTCTGCTGCCGATCCAGACTTCGCGCAACGAAAATTTTCGCAAGCTTGACGAGAAAAATGATGAGTCTGACGAAAACGGACCCGCGCATGAAAATCCCCCGACTGTGAAAAATGAGACTTCGGAGAATTCTCAACCTCAACCGCAATCCGGGAGTCAAACTTCCAGACCTGAAGCGCACTCAACAGCACTCGACGAATATCTGGTTGCGCAAGCTCGGCTGCCACGTGAGAAGCCTCCGTGGGCACTTGGTGACAATGAGCAGGCGCAACCGTTGCAAAAATTATTCTTCGTCGATGAGCATCCATTCAGCTACAGAGAAAATCTCGCCTTCTTCGCCACGTGTGATGGGGAATCAAAGACAGAAACCATTGAGTTATTAATTGAGGAAGATTATATTGACCCTAGAATTATTTTTGCTGGGAATTTCTCGATTGGAAACGTACACGGATTCCGAGTGAATAACTCAAGTATATTCTGTACATTCATCAAAAGTTACATGGCCGAAAGACCACTCCAAAATGACATTGAAAGAGCTCTCAAAAATTTGGAGGAGCACATTTCCCAAAAAGAACTCGAAACAATAGGCTTCATTCAAGATAACCAAATTCTGTCACCAACAATGTGGCCGAAGGTTCTTGAATTATCCGAAAAAATTTTCGAGGGCTTGCCTCCGAAAGCGATACTTTTTAAGGACAATTTAAAAGTACCACCCAAAATCGACAGATACCAGTTCATCAAGGAATTCCATACGTCAGTCAGTGGTGCTCATTTGGGCTGTAATAAATCTGCCAAAGCTTTCGGAGGAGTCTATTTTTGAAGAAACATGCGCGATAATGTGAAAACCGTGGTGAAGAGATGTGACGATTGTGCGGTAGATGAATTAGTCAGAACCAGAACTCGCATGCCCATGAATATCACTGACACACCAGCGAGACCTTTCGATGAAATTACAGTTGACTTCTCTTCACCACTGTGTAGATCAGAGCGTGGTTATAAGCATATTTCATCTGTGCAGTGCCAACTGACACGGCATGTGATACTTATACCCACGCGTCGAGCAACAGCGTATGAGGTAGCAAGAGGCTTGTTCGACAAAGTGATTGCGTACTTTGGACCACCCGGCGCAATTCTGAGCAACCAGGGCACACATTTCATTAACAAAATTTTGAATGAATCCGCAGAGGCATTAGGAATCCAAAAATACCACACCTCTCCACATCCTCCAATGAGCAATGGCGTCATCGAGAGGATGCACGCGGCACTCACGGAATTTCTCAAGGCTTTTGCGAAGAATCGGTCAGACTAGGACAAGGTGCTGCCACTGGCCCAACATTCCATCAACTTCATGTTTAACGCCAGCACGTGCTACGCCCCCCATACACTACTCTTTGGATGAAAAGCGAGGACACCAACGCATCCTACGCAGCGGGACAACTTCAAGACATATAACGATTTTGTTACCCAAAAATTGATTGATTTGGAGCAAATCCAATCAATTGCAGCTTCAAGTTTAATCGAATCAGAATACCCTTCGAATTTCTATTATGATAGGAATGTCAATGTGCAGCAATTTCGTGAGGGCGAATACGTTTATATTTTGGATGAACCAATCAAGAATAGAATGGCCCAACAGTATATCGGACCATTTGGAATTTTGGGAATCAATCACAAAATCAGAAACGTCAAAGTCATTTACAATGGCCTCATAAAAAGCTCGCACGTTGATGAAATCAAAAGATGTGCGGATGTACAGATCGAGACAGCACAGACCAGCCTAGAAAACGGCGAGGCTGAGGGATTTTTGTTCATAGCAACTGTCGAGGTATCAATGCTTCGGCACTCTCGTCCTCGGCCTTTCAATAATACTCCGGCCTACGGATGAGGTATCAAAGTCGTCAAAGATATGTCACCTATGATCACAGAAGAAGACCAGTAAACCCACCAGGATTGTTTCGTTTTGTGGTCTCATTGCACGTTCACAGTAACACGATACGACCTCGTCCTTGACTCGAATTACTCCGGTCTGCGGACGAGGCGCGTATCGTACTCATAGAAAGACAATCTTGTCATTAAACACCCTTGGAAACAAGAGGATTCTCAGAAACCCACAGTGCAGCTGGCGATGTGCGACCAAACGAATTCATCACCCATTTGGACAACACAACTGGTTCATCGTCGAACGCATAGCCCCGCTGTCAACAACGAGCACGTCATGGAAAATTATCCAGCGAATCGACCTGTCCCAATTTGCCACCACTGCACAGACTTTGCGTGAAACTTAATTTCTTAGTTTTACGGCTCGGCACCTGCTGTTAAGAGCTTCATCCAGACGGCAGGCTCTGCGTGAAGCATGGACGATACTTAGTGGGGAGTACACTGAGAGCAGTATCACCCCGCAACTCATTATGATCCGACGGGAGATCAGAGAAACCCGCCGCGGAGCCGAACGCACCATTGACATGTTAACAGGCAAAAAGTCAACTCGCGAGAAGAGATTCTGGCTACCATTTGTAGGCACTGGTATGAGAACAGTTTTTGGTACTTTGGATGAAGAATCAGAACAAGAGCTCAGGAACATCATTGAAATTAAGTCGAACGACACAAAAAACCTGGCTCAATTGTTAGCAAATCAAACAGAACTAATTGGGGCTGAACTTGGAGAAAGTTTTCACAAAATCTCGCAACTTCAGACAGAAAGATTTAGGTTAAAGAAAAATGCAAATTCAGTAGACTTGAAGATAATGTGCAATAGAGGCATGAACCTTCCACAAGGAAATATTAAACAGTTCCAATTTGAAACACAAACTTCCACGGAAGCTGTTCATTTAGCATCAAGAGGAGCAATTCATTCACATTTGATGTCGCCTGATCTGGATAGGAATTCTGAAAGATTAATTCAGAAAACTTTACCTGAAACGAAATTCCCACGCACCGAGCAAGACGAGTCACTGCTTGAAATTGCCAAAATATCAAAAATCACGATCGTACTCGGTAACGATACCGTTATCTATACAATAGCCATACCACTGTTGAATATTGCCGGATACTCATTTTATAAGGCCTCTCCGATACCAGTTCTGCAAAATTTCAATAACTCCAGAAAAACTTCTGCCTACATATGGCTGAAACGCCTGTATTTCGCAACTGATTCACAAGCTAACACTTATATCACAATGCATCGAAATAATGTAAATGATTGTACTAAGCTCCGTGACAGAATGATCTGTAAAATTCTGCACCGGTCAGAGAGCTTACGTCAATCGCTGCCTGTGAAATTGAAATGGTAACAAACAGAACAATGAAATCGGTCACCGAATGCGATCTGCGAGTCGCGCCTATGAGCAAAACATACTAGATGCGTCTACATGAAACGAACGCATGGGTATCCTCTACCGCAGAAGAAGAACGTATTTATATACAGTGCCGTGGGAGCGAGCACATATTCACCCCAATAAATGGCACGGGAATCCTTCGGATGATGTTAGGTTGCATGGCCCTTACAGCAGATGCTCGCCTGACAGCGTCAAAAGAGATTGAAATTACTCACAACATGCCTATTTTCCAGACCTCAAATCTGAACATGGTAGGTATATTGAACTCTACTACAAACAGCGTTGTGCTGGATCACCTACAGGAAGTGGTGGCGGCTGGGATTTTGGAGGACCATGCAGTCCTCATACCGTCTCACTTGGATACTCTGGAAAATAGACCGAGCCTACACGAGATCGTTGTGGAAGCCCGGGCCATCGGGAAACATTCAATTCCCTCTCATCTGCATCGATTTTCTTTTTTGTGGTCAATTTTTAAAACCATGACCAATGTAAATTCATATTAACTGATATCGATGAGTAAGAACCCATCGAAATCATTTTAACTCTATTGCTCGTTGATGATTGAATTTTATAAAGTTAATCTATCGTTCATACGAGCTCACCTACCGCGCTGAGGCGGCGGCCACCACAGCTTGGACTAATTTTTCCAAACTATGGACCTCCACGGGGCCACTTCCTAACTATGGCCTCTACACCGGAGGACTTTTGGAAAGGGATACAGATGAGAAAAAATGACTCCCCTGACCGAGATTTGAACTTGGATCTCCGGATTAGTAGTCCGACGCCCAGCCAATTGGACCATCGGGAAGATACTAGAGTCCTCTCAATCGAGGAGGTATTCTCTCTCATCTGCATCGATTTTCTTCTTGGCGGTCAATTTCTGAAACCATGACAAATGTAAATTTATATTCACTGATATCAATGAGTAAGGGCGATCAGAATCATTTTGACTATATTGCTCGTTGATGATTAAATTACATGAAGTGGATCTATCGTTCATACGAGCTCACCTACCGCGCTAAGGCGGCGGCCACCACAGCTTGGATTAATTTTTCCAAACTATGGACCTCCGCGGTGCCACTTTCTGAATATGGCCTCTACACCGGAGGA
>JAPYYZ010000519.1:0-55312 GCA_030522705.1 Eretmocerus eremicus
GTCGCGCCTCGCGGTGGCGACGACGACAACCAAACGCCGTCTCAATAGCGGACCCTCCCCCACCACGGGAGTTGTGAGACCTGTGTATACGACCGTGGAAGAAAACTAATCAATTAATCCCTTCAAAGTTGAGAAACTGACCTTTCTTGGCGCATAGAAGAACTGATTTTTTTTTCCATCAGTGTGAGTCATTTAAATGACATTAATGTGAAAAATACTCAGGTTAAAGTATCGAAGAGGTGATTGAATAAATTTTACTAAAGCTGGCACGAATCCATCGAAATAAGTGAGAGTGACGTGCAGCGTCAAAGGCTTCATGGGGTCGAGGCACCGGGAAGTTTCGAGGGGAATTTTCAGATCCGGGTAACCTCTTATCCTCTCGTGAGTGGTGCGAGTGGAAGCTGCGAAGTGACGCAGAGACGCAGTGTCTCGAAAATGTGCCGGAATCGTGCGAAGTTTGATGCGGTAGACCGGGTGCTCTCCCTTTCTCCCTCGTCTCCCCGAGCGGATCATTAAGCCCGAGGTACTCAAGGTCGGCCGAGGCGCATAACTCGCCGCCAGATATGTATTCCGCGAGCGATCCGCTTCGCTTTCCTCCGGCACGTGCGGCGATACGCATTGGCTCCCACTTGTTGCCGGCGCGTAAGTATACGCTTGGCCGCGTGGTTAGCCCTCGTCAATGACGATCCACTGGCTCTCATCGAGCAGTGTGTCTCTCGTTGTGCTCAGCCAACCTCTATACAGCCTCTCAATGAAACATGCTCATTTTCGCGCGTATCCGTGTGCGGGCTTTGGCGCTCGACTGTCTCGGTATACATATAAGCACGGGTCGGTTGTTCGACAAACTAGCCATCAGACAGCTACCCTTTAATCGGCAGAGACTGCTCGGAAGAAAAGCGAAAGGTTGCCGCGGGAGCTGATTAATCGACGAAGTTGATGACTGTGATGACTAACCTCAATCCATTTGTCTGCAACGACTCTTTGAAGAGACTGATACGTTTCTAAAGCTTCCCGATCAGGGGAGAATAGAGTTTCGAAATCAGTAATTGATCAGTTAAACTCTCTCAATTCCCCCGACTGATTTTGCGCAAAAATCAATCGGTTCGACTGGGATTCCTGTCAGTCCAAGCCTTCGACTGACAAGAATCCCAGTTGAATTGAGCGCAAAGTCAGTCGAAAAAATGTAGAGAAAATGAAGAGCGTGATTAGGGACAGATCAGTGTTGCAACGTTCTTTTGATCAGTTGCTGATCGGCTTCCCTAATGAGGAATAGGAGCATGATGTTAATTCCTCAATTATTCGATTTCATACCTCAAAAATCAATCGATACTATCGCTGGTGTGTTAAGAACATCTCCTACGTTAGAGCTCATTATACATCTGTAACCTGTGCTTGGAGGAACATGGAACCCTGGTGAAATTATTGGCTTTTTGTTGAAACACTGGTCAGTGTCAGATCACATTCTAGTTGACGGAAATTAGAGCGCGGCTCAACAGAGGACTAATATATAAATCATGTATGATCTTCGGCGTGTATGCACCGATTTGCCAGCGAAACATCGCAAGGAGATGCCGATTAGAGACAACACAACGGTGAAAAATGAATTGGTTACCACCATAACCATCCGAGAAGATTACACAATTCATAAACAGGATCACCTTGGGACATTCCCAGTGATTTTCGGACCACTCAAATGAATCGATTTTGTTCTGTTGCACGAGAAGCATAGTGTTCAGAAGCTGTGAGTTCAATTTATAATGTGTACTCTAGATTCAGTCGTTGTTCTTCACTCACTTATACTATCTTGCACTTTCTTCAAAGATTCCACGATGCCACCCAAAATTTTGAGCCCCTGGTACCTGCCACTCATGTTCGTTCTTGAAAGTTTGCAAAAATATTAGTAGATACGAAAAATGAACAATATGTCACAGAAAATGAGAGGTTACAGGCCTCTGACGCATACTTGTTCCACTCCAAAAGCTTCATCTTTTGTCCCAAATAAGTTGCATTTGTCAACTCAATCTCAAATCATTGATAATTATAAAGTATCAGGCCTTGGAAACTCTTCCCACCCTCGTTGTAGAAGAGAATAAAATGAGCCTAACACGCACATTGTCAGCAAGTCAAATCAGTTTCTGGTCAAAAAAGCATCACACGACTGATCAGTAACATATCTCATTCCTGATCACTAATCACTGATCACTCACTGATTTGAAATAAGGGAAACTGAATTCTTTTCCGATCTGGTTGGCAATTTTTACACGAGCAAGAATATTTTGTGCGCACATTCCGAACAAAGCGCATAAGTCTTGCACGGTTCTACAGTCCAAATCGCAGATGGATCGGAATCGCTCGTATCTCGGACAAGATAGAGCACACACAGATTTACAATCCGAGACGCGTATATACTCGGCTCTCGTGCGCTCCTCGCGAAAAATTCGCTCCCCACAAGTCCACGCGGCTGTGCTCGACATCAGTCAGAGAAACGCGGGTCGTACTTTTATTTATTGGCAAAACCAACTGGCTGCGCCTCAATAAAACCATCGGTCGCGGATCAGCGCTCGTTGCGTGCGGCTCTCGCATTTCATGCGCACGCAGTGTCTCTCGCGGTACAGTGCCTCCAACGAAAAACCAGTTGTAAGTCGCGCGTAAGATGTAGTCTCTTTGGCTCTAGAGACCGCGAGGGGAGTTGTTTCGCTCTCGGTGCTGCGATCGCCTCTTTTTGCCGCGATCGATGCCGCAGTTGTGATCCGGGATCCATCGATCGATCGATCGATCGGTGTCCCTTTTTTCTCAAAGCTGCGAGCGCCGCTGGAGAGGAACTCTGCTCGAGGGAGGAGCTTCTGTTCTTTGCCAAGGTGTCGCGCGGGGATAAAATTAGATCTAACGTCGCTACTTCGCCGGACTTGTTTTTCATATGGGGAGTGGAGTCATACACCATCGCTGGAATTCTTCGTTTTTACTGTACCTGATGAATTACTCAATCCTAATAACATGTTGTAAGATCACTGGCGCACTTACTGCCGATATAATTCATCAATGCCATATCAGATGAGATGTATCTCGTTATTTCTCGGAACATGAGTCACTTTTGAATGAATTTCAGATCTCGAATTCGATGACTATTAAGCGACGTTCTCTCTAGCTCATTTTGGAATAATTTTTCGATTTCTGAAGATAATGGAAAATCAATGGATTTCCGATTCTGAATGTCTCTTGAATAAGTTGAGTGGAGAGACATCCTCTCATCTTGAGACAAATGACTGAACGAATGAACTTATGAACGAATAGTCTTGATCCACCTAGGAGCAAAATTAAAACAGTCTCGCGCTATAAATTCGAAAGAAAACAACTTCTCACTCTGGTCAGGAGCTGGTAGATGAACGGAAGAAATTAAGAAAACTTTTTTGGTAAAGCTCTGTGAGCTATTCACTCCCTTAATCCTGGAATCACTCTCAGGACTCCACGAAATTTCAATGCCATTCAAAATGACTTGATGAAACACTACACTTTCAAGTATCACCCAAAGCTGTCAAGCAGAGGAATAAAAGCTCCCCATAGCTTGCAAGCTCAAATTCCCTCTCGGCAATCCGCATCGCCGACTCGATCTACCAACTCTACAAAGCTCAGCCCGCTACCTCACAGCCACATCCCGCACCGTAATAATTGCGTGCGGGCCGCTCGAAACGGGCCCCGCTACACATATATGCTCGCAGGGACTGCAGAACCGCATCAGCAGCAGCGGCCCTCGCAGACTCGTAAAATAAATCTCGGCGGCACCGCGAGCCCACGCCGAGAGTCACACGCATGTAGAGAGCAAAAGGGCCTGCCTCGAGAATATTATCGTACCCACTGCCACACTCCGCTACGTATATGTAGGTGAGAGCCGAGCTGAGAATGGGTTTCGGGGCGGCCCACGGAGAGTACTGCAGAGATTATGAGCGCGGCGCGTTTCCGGTGTGTGTATGCGGCGCGGCAGAGTCCATCTCGCGTTCGGTAGCTCGCTCGCGGCTGTTTTTTAGCCAAACTGGTTTTCGCTCGGCGAGATGCGGGGCCTCCTGCACTGGGCCCACGTTTTCGCACCTGTCGCTCCTCGCCGCTGCCGAGCTGATGCTGCCCCCTCGGGCCCGAGTCCACGTGCGCCCGACTCTGCATCTGTCTGCATGGAAGCTCTCTGGGCACTGCTCTGGATTCGAGATTTGAGGAGATGCTTTGGTTAGACGCGTACGGTCATCTTACGCTCTCTCTCTGGATTTTCTTGCTCGTTTCTGTATCTTCTATCGGACGCAAAATCACCACTAGAATAGTTGTCCAATCATACCGAGGATATGCCATCCGCAGAAGCAAATTCTAATCGGTGGACATTCGTGTGATTATAGCGGCGTGCATTTGCATTTTTTATTCATTTTGCAGGATATAAGGGCTGTGATGCCCTTCACAGAAATATAAAATTTAAGACAGTCGCTGGATTGACGAGATCGATAACTGGATAACGAACTATCCAATAAAATATATCATAAGTTCATAACTGGTGGCAAATCTAAAACTCGTATCTGTGATTGAAATGGACCACAAAACGTGGTTTTCTCGTTGGCTGGGGTAGAGAATTCCACATCTTTTTCATTCTCACAGAGCAAGAGTTAAAATGTTGACTCCAAGTGAATAAAATTCCAATGAGGGAGCGAGCATGCCGTAACGAATGATCAATTGCCCTCGGACCAAGTTAACATGATTATCTATACCCGCAATAAACCAAATCTAATCTTATAAGCGAGAACGTAATCATTATATCGAAACAAATTATAGAGAAACATACCAGTTCCATCTGACCATCTGAATATTTTATGGTGTGCTCTTTCCAGCTTTAGAACTTAGCTGTTTTCGTACGGGACTCAGATTTGAGAGGAGTAAAGAAAATTTGTCATAACAATAGTTTTGTATAGATTCACAAAACTCACATTAGTGAAATCTCTTGTGATTCAAGAATGTGTGAATACTACGGAAAATAAATGTTTGATCGTGCCATGGGATGAACAAGCAGTCCATCAGTTTGGGACATGCATCTGTGAATTATTCTAGAAAAATCATTCTCATTCTCTGTATAAACATTTTCTCGACTTGAGGCGTCGAATACTGTGAGTCAATTCTTACTCTCATCGGGGATGGTTTTTTTTCCAACTTGAGATCATTTTTATCCTACTTAGGAGTTACTTTCCACTTAGGTAATATAAGTAAGGGCTCGCGATGCATGAGTGTGCTGCGTCCTCGTGCGAGCTTGTACATTTTTCACCAGCATACATTTGATGGTGACATTTTTTGTGCATGCCAAATATGAATTTCACTCATTTCAAGTTGAATGCATTTTACTGCAAACGCGTATAAATTGTACACAAATTCAAGTTGGAAACTACCTCTGTTGGCAAGGGCTCTTTAATTTATACCCCGAGCTTAGAGGTAATTTTCATCCAAAAACTCTGCAAAATACCAAATCCCCCGCTAGATACTCGTGGGCCCCTGTACTTGTAACTACGAACTGGATCTCGATATTGAGATAGCTCAGCGTCCGATTTTTGTACCCTGCACTTTCCTCTTATAACGATTGAGAGAAATTCAGATGGACACCGATAGGTATCTCGCTGAGTGATCTGAAACATGATTCATAGCGAAGCTGGCGAGCAGAGCACTAGGACTTCAAGTATCTGCTATGCGCGCGCGAGTTGCTGTAGCCATCGGGCATGTGGAAGCAGCAGCGCCTCGAGTATATATACTCGCTCACGAAGAGAGGTATGCGTGCGCCAGACGCGAAAATCAAAAGAAAACGTTGACGATGAAGAGAGAGGCTAATCCGGGCTTAATGAGCCGAGCCGGTAATCAATTTCCAGCGCATTCATGGCCGATTATGGATAATTCATAGCTCCTCTAAGACTGACTGCTGCCCGCCGCACGAGATTGCCAAGGCCGCCGGCATTAAACTCATATTTATAGATATCAAGCGCGCCCCTCGCGATGATGAGATAATCCTCGTAATTTATCGCGGGCATCCCGAAGACGATACGAATTACCATTCACCCATGGCCCATTCGTCTATCAGACTTTTTTCTCGAACGATCCCACCAGCGCTTTCTTCCTCTCGCTTTCTTCCATTCTCACTATCTCCCGCAATCGGCTAAGTATGTGCTGGCCAAGACCCTGATTTTACCATATCGTGATTAGTGTACGGGCTCACTACTCGATTTATAAGAGGAGCTTGTCACTCATTTGAGTGAATGCAGAAAGGTTGCAATTCGTTTTGCCACCTGGGTAGATATTTTTAAACATATATCACACCAGCCTATGGTCGGCTGGAAGTTCTGAGATATAAAGCTACGCGTGACTTCCTCGCACTCTATGCGTACTTGGAAGAATTTTGTTATCCAGCGCAACACCCTCTAACCTAGAAGACTTCATCTTTTTTCGTGAAATCGGAAAATCACAGTCATACCTGAAGCCCGCACTAAACGCTATCAGCGATCCTCCATTATAGGGAGGAGTCGGAATTATGGAATAGTGCATCGTAGCTTCTAGTCTTGCCTGGTTTTGGAGCCAATCAGACATTATAGAGGACGCTCAGTTCGCTCTTAGTAAGACTCTGGACTCTGTGCGAGGAGAATTCAAAGTTAGTAACATCTTGATGCGTCAAGCAGAAGAGCGAACGAGGTTTTGTATATGTTTTATGTAATTCATATTTTCATTTTGAACTCATTCAGAGCTCTACATCTCATATTTTTTTATCATGTTGTATCTCAATTTATATCTAGTATTAGGTTTTGATGTGCGCTTTTCAGGGAGGCCCTCACCTCACATCACAATGTGTTACGTCGTATCACACTCGGACTAGTATTCATGTATGGTTATTCCAGTACCTGGAGTCGTCAGCTAAATAATAAATCAATCAATCAATCAATCAGTCAATCACTTTCTCAGTTTCGCTTCGCATGATAAATGGGAAGTAACCTACTCCTGCGAACCCTTGGCTATCATCGCGGCTAATTACTCGCGCGATTACGTCCTCCTCCAGCCCGATCCACTCGAGCGCATCCCCTCGGCATCAATCTGTACTCATAAGAGTCGGATAAGCTGTCTCGCGCCACGGAACATCGGGCGATCCCGATTAGCTGCACACCGCGACTCTAGATTTTTCCACCCTCTCGCTCCGATCATCGATCCGGATTGCCGAGTTGCTCCGATCCGCGCGTCCGATCGGATTCCGACGCCGTTTCGGGCCTTCCGCGCTCGCAAAGCGCTCGTTGCTCCTCTGTACTCTTTGCTCGCGGCTCACACCTCGCCGCGATATGCTTTATAGAGCAATCAGCCAGTGTCGGCTTTATTCAAATGTCGCGCGCGCGCGCCAAGGCCGTCTGCTACACGCGAGGATCGTCTGCTGTGTAAGAGAGAGCAGACCAGCTGCTGTACTGCGTATCGGCCGATCGCATCTTTCGCGTCTTGCTAGTCAGCGGATATAGCGAAGGCAGAGGATCTCTCTCGCATGCATAAAATGTGTGCGCTCGTGTTTTGATGCTCTGGCGTGTGTTGCGCGCCCCTGATTTATTCCAGCGAGGCACAGAGACTTATACCCGTGTAGCGCAGTTTCTTCCAATTAGCTGCGGGGCTTCGATTGATTTTGTTTGCTCTGTTTTGGGCGGAGCGCCTGTTTGAGAAAACTACTCGAGGAGAGATGGGAGGGTTTTCGCTGACGCGACAAAGATAAACAAGATTGGATGTATGCTCTTCCGGCGGAGCGAGCTCTCTGCCGCGAGTGTCCCGCGTGAATTGCATTCTAATTGATCGATGATAAGATCGGGGTTAGTTGCTGCGAAGATCCGATAGAGGAGGGCGAGGTGCGTTACTTCCGAAGTCGAAGTGTGGAATTTCACTCGCAATCTGAGGGGAATCGGACGTAAATTATTAGAGCAGGTTGTCTAATTGGTTCTAGATACCCTTACTTGAAATTGATAGTTTTCTTCGTCGTCAGCTGAATTTTTTTTTTTCATGGTCCTCAAGATTTTCGACTATCACGATCGAACCCTTTCATGTTTAGAACGCGATTTCCACAACTATCAACTCGCCACAAAAAGTAATAAGCAGAATTCCATCTCATCAAGAATTCTTGGGTGTGAAGTGATCTAGAACTGACCCAATAATTATGTTACTCACGAAGTATGAGGGGACCTATCTCGGTTTCGGACAATATCTTTCAAGTATTCTAGAATCTTCGGGCGTGTTCTGGACTGTGGAGAATGATGGAACACTCATCACACGAATGTTGGACTCTAACATAAATGGAACCAACATTAATTTTCTCGTCTATACAGGATTTCAAATGACATTCGGGAACTTTTCAAACTAGTTTTCTATGAAAATCCATACAAATTCAGCATGAATAGCTACGTTATTCAACTGAATTCAATATTTCACGTGATATTGGTAATAACTTACACGAAAATTCTTCTTGAGTACTCACAAGAGAATTCACGTGGGTTCTCGCGTGCGTTCTTGTCAATGATTTTTGGTATATTCGAGAGTGATGAAGTTCTCCAGTATTCCATCAACCACCCAATCAGTCTAAAATTTTCTCTTTGCTTTTGAAATTCTAGTCGTGACAGTAGTTTCACCGTCGAGTCTCTACTGGACTGGAAACGCGAGAGAAGTGGTTCGCCGGCTACAACAAACTTCATAAATCCATGTTTTGCATGATCTACATGCTTCGTGATCCAAATAAGATCTCCGCTCCTTCCGAAAAACGGGTCAACAAGATTGAGTTCACGCGCGTACGCGAGTCGAACGGACGACGCATTGACTTGAGCTTTATACGGCGCCCACGACAGCCGCTCAATGCGACACGTCCTGCGCTCTCCAGACCTATGAATGAAATCTCATCACGCGTAAGCAGAAGTAGCGGACTCCTTTCACACACTATACACACTCGTATCCAATGGTGCGATAGAAACGCCCGTCGGCTGACCTAAAGGCCTTTTTCCAGCGCGTAATGCACTCTGCGGTGGCGGAATTTCCCTACCCGTGCTCCGAGCATTACGAAATCGGCGAGTGAATAGGGCGAGAAAGTTCATCGATTCGGTGGGCAAAAAATGGACCCGAGATAAGAGCTCGTGTTCGAGTTCAGCTGGGATTCGATGTGCTCGGCATACGCGGAGACTCGGACGATTGGATAATTGCTAATTAATCATGTAACGCCTGCAGCGCAACACATGTCGGAACATAAATTGAATACGACTCTTGATCTACGGTCGGATGACTGCACAGCTCTCGATGCGAGAGCGTGAATTTTGCTCTTAGGCTCTCTGCATATAACGTATTACACGGATACGGTATCGCTTGTTATGCATTGCGAATTCCATTTGGAGTCTATGCCCTCCGTCGAATTCATAATCTGGTATCATCGTGCGAGTTTCTCTTGAGAATTCAAAGGTATCTGAGGAAACGAGAGTACAGCGATCAAGTAGTTTCCGCTTCAACTCTACTACCGGTATCTTTACCGATGTAGTTTGAAATATATTCTACACCTTCATCTTCAGATGTGGGATATATTCCTTAACCGATGTTACCGCCTTGGAATTAACCTTCGTACCAGCCAGGTCATGAATCGGATTGTCAACCCTTACGGATACCCCTTATGTTTGTCTTAAGCGTCAATTAGAAATCGAGGAACCCGCTCTTGAATTTTCATGAGCATGTAGTTCATAGATTCTCAGATATAAATCTTCAAAGACGATCAAGTTCGTCTTATTTGTAACTTTATTCGTGACTTAATACTAAAAACTGATCATAACTTCCATCCAAGCCAATCAGGGCCCATGAAAAAGAAGTTGGCTATGTTCAGAAGAGCGGATCCACATTTCATTCATCGGAACCTGTAAGAATGCAGGTTTTGATGGATGAACGTATGGTTGGACCTAATATGATCGGACCGTCTTCTGAAATCTAACAATAATCATGCCGTCCTAGAAAATGGCATATTCAACCTCGAAACATTCAAGTGCCTATATCTCGACTTGAACGTAACCGAGGCTCACGAAAATTTTACTTGGCCCTATTGACACTATAATCAATCTCTGTACCAAATTTCATCAAAGCTTGATTGGCAAATCTTCTGCCAAAGTTACATCCTGAAGCAGGACATGTTTGTGTGTAGGGCTCAATATTTAAAGCCCAGATACGCGCCAGTATTCGCACACTCACACGACCGTTAACTAGATCACACGGACCATTGCCACTAATTACTACACCGCTGCCATTTTTCAATTTCCTCACTATGAGAGCTTGCACCCGTTTCCAAAGACGCGTCTCTCAATCGCGAAACTTCCAATTAATCCAGCGACCACTTTATCATTGCGCAACGACTATCCTTGGCATTTTTCCGGGCAAACTATCTGCCTCGAGCGATACGAACCCCCATCTCGGCCAAAGCCACGCGCGTATAGGCCTCGCGACATTGTCTCTCTCTCTTTCTCTCTCTAATCCATGCGAGAGGCACAATCGATGCGAGGAAGGCCCATATGGGAGGAGACTCGCAACGCCACGCCGTAAATCGTAATTAGCCCGAGGCGGCGACAGCTGCACCGTTTCGTTCAGATGCGCCCAAGAATGCTTCGTTGCGCAAATAGAGGCGACCATCGCATCGCGCACCATACGCACATGAGACTATTTCTTTCCATCGTTAGGTGGGCTCGTTGGAGATAGTGAGCTGGTCTGGCTGGTGCGACCTCGTATCTCGTGCGATGATAGGTCGGGGTTTTTTCGAGTTTGGATAGTACAGAAGAGTAAACGAAATCTGGACCTGAGGTTTGCTCGGAAATGAAACTGCGTACTGGTGATCGGGATGATTCAGCTTCTGCACATTTGTGTCGGTTTTCTTTTGATAATAGAGATTGGAAATCACTCGAGTGGCATAATATTGAATCAACAAGAGATGGATTTTTGAGCCATAAAAAACAAAGTCTTGTGATTTCCCATCCTCGCAGCTGGACTCGCATGTGACTTGGCAAATTATGATAGTTTGTTGCATCATGCGTAAGATGATTCGGGAATTCTTCGTCTGGTATCATACAAACTGCATGGAATGCACGGCGTTGATCAAGATTCGAGTGCCGAAGAATCTCATCTACTGTCACGAAAGTTGACTAAACAAAAAGATTGCAATGATATTCTCTCAACTATTTAATCTGTACGTGACTTTTTGTTCTGAGATTTATGGCAGTCAGATGCACGATAAGTCGATTCTGGAGGAAAACGGCTGAGCAATCGATAGATTGCCGTTTTCGATCGCTCACTGTGTGTTTGGGACTGCTGGCCTTGACAATTCGCTTGCACCTGAATAACACTAAGGAATGAGAGAATGGTCCTATCACGATACTTTGTCCTTTCCTGATATCCTGGGAGAATATTCAGATGGTGAGATGGAATTTCAAAGAGGATTTTATTCAGTTCCTGCAAAATGTGGATTCGATCTTCAATAAAACTCTTAAATTACTCCAGATACTTGTACTAAAAGTACTAAGATGGTCAAATGAGATCCAGCATCAGAAGAATGTTCAACTAGATCCATGATTGACTGGCCCTAGCAAGGTTAAGGTAGCACAGAAATCGTTGTGAGCACGTCAAATCGGTGTGGAATCATTGGTTGCCGTTAGATCTATAAAATAGTACTTAACAAAATTGGTAATCGCACAATCATTTTGAGACGGTCAGATAGCTTTCAATGCGAAGACGATCAGCGAAACCTATAATCAAGTGACAATGAGTCTGACGGCCTAGAGATGTCACAGAATTCGCTACGAACGCATGTGCAGTATTGTTTGTTATGATCCAGACAATGGTTCTCCACAGTATTGACGACCTAGGAATGCATTGACCCAAGATCCTTCCGTTTAGAGCGCGTCATTTATGCAAATTGCAGCAGCAGCAACGCAGCTACCTCCATCTCCACGCGAGCCCCAAACAGCCGAGCTTACAGCTACAGAGCGACCCCCATAAACATCTCGTCGCGCACAATATGCGATAACTCACTCAAATGTGGCTCGATATCGGCGAGGAGGCGCGCAAGATGCACCTTTCGCGTGGGCGCAAGAGAGTCGAATTTCCTCGGCCTCTCGGGGCGAAGATCGGCATCGTAACGAGCTCTCGGTGCCGCGGGTGGCGCATATTCCTACTCGGATTCCATGCATATTCAGGCGCTCGGACAGAATGAGTGAGTAACGACTCGCTCTCTCGCCTATTATTATGCCCAGAGAGGAATACACCCCGCTTGTTCTTGCCACCGCTCTCTGCTGCATGTAAATTCACAATGAGCGAGATATCCATTGTATCGGATTGTGGGAGAGCAGCAGAGTCCACGGAATACGGATGATTGAATGTCGACCTTCGGAGCTTGCGATGCTCGCAAGTTTTGTGTGGACACTGATTAGCTCTCGAGGATGGTATGACAAGGATTCCGGGCTTACAGCGCTAGCGTGGGAGATGATTTGTGCCCTAGAGATACGTGACTTTTGTCGTATTCGTGGTTTCCGCAAAATTTTAAAAAATTACACTATTCGCGAGGAGTTAGCTGCCGCTGGAGAGCTGTTCTGAACTCTTTCATGAGCAGATTCGTTCTGAGGATCTTTGGAATGGTCGAGTATCATCTCAAAAAGTTGATCCTGATCTCTACGTATTTTTGACGTCAGCTAAGTTTTATCATCACCAGGATTACTAGGACTCTCAAAGGCTAGGTGAAAAATTTTGAAGTTCTTTCTGTGATTTTTCTTCGTTGAATAACTCGATTGACCACTTACAAATCTGTATTGTTTTTGCCTTGAAAAAATTTCGGAGACCGAATATCGACTTTTTTCATATCTCCATACACTTCTGAGATATCACGGATCCGGAGAGCAGAGACAGGCATCACCTTTCAGATCCTCGATATCTAAATAAATTATCCAAAAATTCGATAATTTAGCAAAGTTCTCTTCCCATCATTCCGATCCACTCTGCAAGAAGATATTTCGCGCCAGAGGGCTCGCTGTTAATGTCTGACCCATCCCGCCCGTTTCTACTTACCAACCGAGCACGACTGTCTCCGTAGGAGTACTTTTTGAGGAGGCACAGCTCTAGATAAAATTCAACCTCGCAATCCATGGACTTTGATATACCCTCTTTCTATTATACCGGGTCGCATACATTTTGTCGGAACAGAATCCGCGGCATCACTCCCCCGCGCATCCATACACAACTTCGCGGACTCTGCTACAGCTCACATACATTACACCCGCTGCAGTATCCGCCCGTTGGCCATACGAGGAGCATCAGCGGAAGCTCCACTTCTGCGGAAACTGCGAGACCGCAATCGCGTTCCTATAGTGGACGCGGCTGTATACGTACATCGTTCTCAAGAGAGAGAGAGAGAGAGAGAGAGAGCGAGAGTCTTCCCTAATGAAGATTTATCGCCCAATTACTCGCGCGCTCGTGACTCAATTCGCAAATTCGTGGAGCACCGGCACGCGCGGGGAGTCCGCGAGCGGCAATTCCCCAACATGCCGCTGCACTCTAACATTATGTCATTGGCGCCGGATACGGACGAGATGTACGAGCCGGCGCCCCGGTGTATAGTATCGATGGAACACCGCGCAACGTCGCGAGCTCGCGGTTGAAGACGAGCTTGTGAGCACTGAACTACGCAGCGAATACCACGTAACCCTTTTAGGGTAACGTTTGTCTGGAGGGATTTTCAGAGAGCAACGTGGCCTATCTTTGTGTTTTCGAGAGTGCTGAATGCGAGTGCGAGATCAAAACGGGAGGATTCGCCGTGTCAGATCAAGTTGTTTGGTCTGCCAGCTGAGAAACCGAGTCTTAGATTTCACGTAGTCCACCGTATCATTTGTGATTATTCGTGGTCAATGATCATACAAAGCAACGGACTGCTTTCTGTTTTGAGGAATCAAAGTAAATCGTACTCGATTCATTCGAGTGTGAGAACAAATCATGAGATCAAGTTTTGCCTTGGAAATCCATATTTGTTGCATGAAAAACAATTCATAGCTCGTACAGTTGGTGGAGGGTTCTCAATCAGAATACCGTCAGTCCTATATGGAAGAATGCCAGGAAAACCGACCTTATTTTCGTGCTACTGATGTTATCCTCGAGTTCAGCATGCGAAATCCGTACGGCATCAAGTGTACGGTTTCATCAGTAAAAATTCGTGCTAATGGTTTTTAGAAGAGATGCCAAGCGTGCAAAAATCATTATTATGAAAATATTTGGAAAATGAGCTCATCTCACTCTAGTTGGAAATACTCAAATTTTCACACTCATTTTTTAATGAAGCGGATTTTTGCTTCAACTGGTCATTTTCCAAAAATAACAAACATTAAGACCTCCTCGCTGTATCTAAAAGACCTATACGTCATAAATCAAAATATAGCATATTTTGATACAAGGGCGTAAAAGTCGAAAATGCGTGTGAAAATTGCGAGCAGGGATTGTTGGAAGACTCATTCCATAATTCTAGGACATACCCAACCAGAGTGATTGTGAAGAAACTGAAACAGAATTCGAGAAATATGCTTCTTATCACTACTGACTGGAATACCAGTGAATAATTTTTCTTTGATAACATAAATTCAATGGTGCAGGATTTTTTTCCGGACAATGTAGGGCTGTCTTGTGTCACGTATACATGCCTAGCCTTCAATAATTTGTGCAATGCGATTTTCAGGGGACTGGAAATGAATCGATGATATGACTTTGTTCTATTGCTTACTCATGTCGATGCTCATTATTCAACGAGTGACACCGAGAGCTGCTTTGCAGGTGAATCGTCTCCTCCCGACACCCCGATAAGTATCATCGTCAGTCTAAAAACGAGGATGAGAATCTCGCGGAGCATCCGAGCAGCCCGAAGCGCTGTTCATTGGCGCGTTTGATACGAGGTGACGATGCGGGCGACAACCGCATCGTAAACTGCGTCGCTCGATTACACTACACCCGGTGCTTCTCTTTTTTGTACACACTCCGTGCGCGAGGCGTATCGGTAAAATTAGACTCGCTGAAAATCGGCGAAGATTTTTTGAGCCATTTGCATTCGAACGCGCGACGATTGAATTCCCACCTCGAGACGCCCTCCCCTATATAATATGCGGGTTGAACATTCTCAGCGCGTAAACTTATCCGGCTCGCATGCGCCGTCGATGACGCGTCTCGCTCGATTATCTCGCGTGCATTCGACTTTCCCATAATATGCCCTCGTGCTGCCTCTTGTTCTTCCCGTACGACCTTGTTTTCGAAAATTTATCCCCCTCAGCGCACGTGACCAATGCAGGGATGAAATCTCCAATATGAATGCGTTTCCGGAGAATCCGGTTCTGTCTCTCGCATCGACAACACGTGTATATGTATACCCCTTCCGACGCTCGCACTTATGACGATCTTCGCCTTGAACTTGACTGCTTTTTAACAGCCTCTCGCGTTATGTCACGTTCCGAGCCATGTTATCGAGACCGGATTAAAATTCGCAATGTTGTGGAACGTGTATTTCTTATTTTTATTAAACTTATTCTGTCTCTGATCAGGGTCTCAATAAGTAAGAAAAAAGGAGTTTCGCGAAGCAGAGAAATGTTGGAGCTGGAAAATCGTTGCAGTGTCCCTTGCTAGAGAGCAGCATTCATTTAACGCGATCCGAAGCGTAATGTCCCAAATCAGCATCGTGATCTACGCAGACGAATAAAATTCCAAAGCAATCTAAAGCTGCACCCACAACTCACGTGCGAATCAATTTGGTAACTCTCAATAATAGACGGACGATCTGCCTGCTTTATCTCGAGAAACTCGTGCCGCAGCTTCTTATGGAGATGTGAACAACAAATCGCAGGGCGCCTCCGTTAAGGGGTTGTCGGATACCGACATTGTCGAAATTTCAAACTTGGTGAATTTTTAAGATATTGCAAAACTCGGGAGTAACACCGATTCTAGAAGACTTACAGAATCGCCGTTACCATCTAGATCCGCGATACCTCAAAAATCCATCGAGTAATTTGAAAACTCGATGACGTCGGTAAGTATACAATGGGGATGGGACTCCGGAATGCCTATAACGCGGTAGAAAAAAAGAGGAACAGAGCTCACGATGATCACTGCACACACGTCCAACGATCACCACCTCGTGGCGCGGGCGTGAAAATAATTTTACGCCGGCAGCATCCAGATCGTGGTGTTTCTCGACCGTAGCAAAATCCACATGATTCCTCGAACCAGACCGATTACATACTCAGAGTTGCCAATACGAATTTGACTCTTAAGATCACCTGGTGACCCTTTGCGCATGGAGCAACTAGCGCGCGTTCAAACATCGCTTCTCCGCAACTGACCTCAAACGCTCCGTGAGTATACAGAGTCAGTGTATCGCTCGCTGGCATCTCACTCTCGTTTTCACGCCTACGATCTCGATCGACTCGGTAGCCGATACACCGCGCGCCCAGAGATGCAGCATATTGTGAGCGCTCGAGCGACGGCCTTGAATTGCGCGCGCCACGTCGCTTTCGATCGAGCGCCCACCCCCAGCCAATTGCATACCTATCTACATTCGAGGTGGGCTCGCTCGGATCTGTGGCTATTCAGGAGACCGCGGCGATTATCCGATGCTCCCGGCTTGCAGTTCGCGAGAGGTAGACTAGTCGTTCGTTCGTTCTACGCGGAGGTTACGTTTCGAAAGAGTAGCGCGTGTAAGGAAACCGCGGATATCGAGAGCTCCTCTAGGGAATGGGGAGTTGCGTTCCTCGATGCCGAGAAGGAATTGGCAAAAATGATGATGAACGGGAAATTTCGAGTTATGAGTGATAATGCCTGTGAAATCAATTTGACAATAAGTTTATACGGGGATGTATAACAATGATGTACTTACAACATGTATCATATCACGCCCTCTCATACTCGACGCGTGACGGGGACTTTTTGCCTTGCCGAATTGGCACCTGGCAACCGTCTATCGGAACTGCGCGAGTGCGGGCGAGTTCTCTAAGTTCCATCAAAAATCGGGTAGAGAGGACTATTAACGCACAAGTCTCACAGCGCGATCCGCCGGGCAATGGTCATGCCATTCGACTTTTGATCCGGTGTTGGCGGGCTCGAGTCCTATTCGCGGCCAAGAGTCTCCTGATCGTCTTTTTCGGACTTAGAATACCGAGTAGCATAAACCATCGCACGTAACAACAATAATAATGATATAATTGCTCAAATTCTGATCGTTAAAAGATTCAGAATACAAGTTAAGAAAAACATTCACTTGTTAATACCATGAAACAATGCTGAAAAGCAAACGACTTCAATTTTTCTAACCTCTGCACTCTTTTGATTGGCAGAGCATTCGTCTTTAGATTCAATGAAACCTTGATTTGAGTGAAACCATGAGTGGAACGGGCGAGATCCCTGATAGACGCAATCGTTTAGTTCAATTTCCTGCAAATATAAAGGATGAAAATTCCATCGTTAATTAGATTAGTCCGCGTATAACACAACTCGCCCCGCGGATAACGGGGGACGGCTGCAAGCGGTTAACCGCGTGTAACGAAATCGGTCGATAAAAAACTGCGTATAACGAACGATTCCTCTACATCAAACCTGAATATTTTAAAGAGCATGAGTCTTTGTCGTCTTGGTGTTTGTAAAAGAAGTCGCGCGTGGGTGGCTCTCTGAAGCACGACGAGACGATAGCTCCTTACCGATATAAAATACGCCTCTGCTCTCAATTTCGCAGGATCGAATGATGATAACATCACAAAGGACCAGTTTCATCCTTACGAGGACAACCAGAACGGAATCTGAGCGCAGTTCTTGCAAACACTGGATTATGGCATTTCATATCACGGGTGATATCACAAATTCGCGCGTTTGAGGGAAAGCGCTTATGCGAATTTCAGCCTTTACGGGTAATCAATTTCTGCGCGAGTGCTTGTAACGCTCGAGAGATTCCTCGCGAGAATGAAGCGAATCCGTAGAGTCAACAGCTTAACCGATAAGCTTGTTTGAGCTTTTGCGATGGTCGAAAAGAGCTTCTTGGAAGAATTGGCTTGCAACCAGTTTTCCAGTCGCATAGAACCTTCTTTGTTGCATTGATCGTTTCAGTGTTTGCATTTGCTGGTGGTCGACGATAAAAGCCCAGAAGAATATCTTGCAAAATGCTCATCTCGCACAAGATTGCAAATAGTGAGAAGTTTCTGAACAATCCACTTTCCTGCATGCATCTCTATCTCAATACACATACTGCGTGTAGCAAGTTTCATCCAACTGCTGTGTAGAATTCTCCTAAGATCGTAAACACGGGGAAGATTCTCGCATATTTTCGAGATGGTCAGCGAATCGCGGCGAACGAGTCTCATCAAGCCGCTCGCGATAATATATTAATAGATCATCTTCCCGAGCTTCCGGGAGCCCAGTCCTTGGTAGCTTTTAATTAGAACTCCAAATGGCTGCAAATGATTTACCGTCACCTCTATCTGCGGATGCATCCAATAAAACTTTTTTCATTCACTCGCCGTTTTACTGCCCCGCATAAATCGTCCAATGATCGAGGAGGCTCGTAATCTCGAGATGCAGTCAAACTAAGAGCCATCATATGGTCTCGGGAACGAGGCGATCTGGCAGATGACCAGTTCATTAGCCAAACTCGTCTAACTTGAGAGACATCGTTTCCTCAAAAAATGAAGATCTTTGGTCAGCCCGCACAAATAACGTCGTCATTTTCGTTTCGAAAATACCGAAATTTTCTCATTCGCCCGCTACCCACGCGCACAATCAATGATTACTGTAAACGTCGACGTGTGTAGCGAGAGTATGTCAAGAGAGATAGGTCACTCCAAAATTCTTTCAGAGTTCCGTCTCCACGAGGATAAAGGCCCTCTGAGAATCTAGACTGCGATGTAATAAATTTCAGTCGAGGCTCATAAATAAAGCGTTCGCGTGCGTCGCGCATCTCCCTGTGTATATTTGTCGTGTGTGCGGGCGTATAAAGGTACCGCAATTCTGCGGCAGACGATAATACAATCTAGCCCCGATCTCGGTGTATCCGAGGTCCTTATCTCCGAGATATCGATATCCTTGGCCATGCGAAGCCTTGGCAAAAGTCGTATAAGCGCCGTAATTCATTGTTGTATTGCCCTGCAGCGAGACTTGTGCTCGCGAAACTTGAGACTACTCTGGAAATTGCCGCGGGGCAAGGGTTGTCACAACAATTGAGCGAGTTCAAGTGAGTTTTCCGAATTTTCACTAGATGATCCATGCAAAAGGATATAGAATGGCTCAGCGATCCATTCGGGTCGTCCTTTTGTAAGAGTTCGGTTCCAGGAATTTTTGAGAGCATTGGTATCTGGTTTCGAGCTTTCCTCTGCGAATGACTCCATGCCAGCCTGATATTATATCAGCAAAGATATTGGATCGCTTTCCGAAATTCATAGATCGTGGTTAGGGGGTAGAACAACTGCGTCAGCCCTGTAAATATTCTCTACCTACATCTTACTACCTCATCTCTGTAATACCTGTTGGATCTGCAACACCAGCGGACTAAACAGTTCTTTCTAAATGCCTCCGAGTGGAGTGCTTCGAGTGAAAAGTCACTCGAAGAACCTCAGAAAGTTGGTTTGCGTTGATAACTATCTATCATATGAAATGCGCGATTGGTAAAAAGTCTCAGAAAATACATTGATCACTTTTCAAATTTTCCATCAGTCTGATACCCTCCAATTCAGATCTCTTGAATAACTCTTTTCATCGGAGATCAAATTCACCAGCTAAACGAGATCAACAACAATTTGCAGAGTACCAGTGTCAAGATGGGTACAACCGTTGCTTTACCGGATGACGAATGCGCGAGCGCAAGTCAAATTCCTCTGCCCACGCGGCATTCAATTGCAGCTCGTCGTATCAGAAACACGCTCGTAAAATCTCGCGAATCTCCGCGGGATGAGCGATCGCTGTGGCCGCGCAATGCGGTTCCGAGGCGGAAATCCGCGCTCCACCTCGTGTCCGCGGGCCGATAACTTTAATCCTCATTTCTCACTCGCGGGGCATTAATAATCTCAGCCGAGCGGCCGGGTCCCTCTTTGACGATACGGAGCGCCGAAAAGATTGGGTCCGCGTGGCGCGTGGCACACTTCGTCGGCTCGCCCGGCGCGAAATTCAAATGTGCCCGCGCGAGGTGTGTACTCGTATCTCTCGGGGGTTGGGCTCTTTTTTTCGGTCGCCATTTCTCATCGCGGTGATGCGGGGTTAATGCGCTCCACCGGCCCATTGTTTATCTCGGCCGGATGGGATGAAAGTCGATTAAGCTCCGAGTATAGCGGAGTGTGAGTTTGTAGCGGCGAAACTGCACGCGCATACGAGCGTCGAGGAGGAATGCGCGAGAGAAAAAAATAAAAGGACGGGGACATCCGATATGCATGCCGGAACGCGAGCGGATATATTAAAGACGTGAAAGTGTCTTTAATTTATCATTAGACGCGGATTTACGTAATGCGAGTGCCGCTGGATATGTCGTGTGTGTGTGAATGAAGAAAACCGGACGAGATGCGCCTCGACGACTCGAGTGCGTGTGGCAATTGTAAAAATGTTTATGGCTATTAATATTGTGGCACGCGACTCTTTTGAGCGCTCTGCGGCTGAATTTTTCCACGGGCGGCTTTTCTTCATTTTGTTCGTTGCATCCTTCATTTGCAATTTTGATCCATTCATGGCGAACAACTTTGATTGTACAAGGTGAAGTTTCTACTCCGGAAATTACTCTTCATGCGCACATCGTTGCTCTCGTTCAGCGTGTGTGAAAATTCCCATTCTTCCCTGACAATCAATCGCACCGGCAACGTAAGTGATTCCCACTCTGACCTGTTGATAAAAGCTCTCGAGAGTGGAAGTGCGATGAGAATCCGTGGAATGGAGTGCCATTGTCGATCATACCTTCGCTCGCTGCACTTGCAGCATAACCCAGTCACAGACGGAGGCCAAAAAACACTGCAAGAGCCTGAAAGCTCGCGCCCGAGTCGCGATGTCCTTGCGCGAGGCCGAGAGAGCATCGCGTCGCGATCATAAGTTTTAGAGATGCAAGGTGCCGTCGCGCCGTAAAGCCCATCTCGCGATACGCGCACTTTTTTCGCACTTCTTTTATTCTCCCCTGAAACGAGTGCTCGAGCTGTTACGCTATTTCAATGACGAGCTCGCAGTCAGCGCGGAGGAGCGAGGCGCTCTCGAGACGACACATATTCGCGCATCGGTTATCGAGCGCAAGCTCGCGTAATGGGTCGGATAAATTCGCGTCTGTGCAGTTTGGAGCGCGCGCGCGCGATATCGCGTCGTCTCGGGGAGAAAGAGACAAAGAGGCTGCGCTCTCGAGCAGAGCTGCACTCGGCTCTATTTATCGCATTAAGTGGCCCGGTGATGGAACGGGGCTGATATTGTGCAGCCGGTGCCGAGCTCCATTCGAAACAGCACCGACGACAACTCGACCCTGGCCTTGTATATTGTTGTTGCCCCTGGGAGGTCGCGATGACTCCAGCTGCAGCCGTTGTCCTGAGCTTTTGGACGATGCGCCAAAGCGCGTTCCGATACGACTCGGCCGATAAGTTTTCGTGATCCATGAAAAGTACAATGGGAGAACTCATGAATGGTCCAAAGTGTGCTCCTGAGCTTGCTGACTCGTTTCAATGGATGGCAATTTGAAAAACCGAGATAAATTAGCTCATACAGTGACTCAGGGAGTTTTTCATCGTCAAAAGAGTTTTTCATCATTCCATATAGAGGTGAGAGCTTTGAGTACTGAAAAGTTACTTTGCAAATAGAATCTTGTTTGACCTATCTGGTCTTCGGAGGACATCATCCTTGATCACCCTTGCATCTTGATCAAGGGTTTGAGAATCAATTTTTATCCAAATCAAACATCAACAACTGCAAACGAGCGAAAACCAGCGTTGGCGTTCGAGAGTGGAAAACTCTTCCGTGCAGCTAAGTTCAGAGTCATTTCGCTCCAAATGAACGTGGACGATGCAACAATCAGCATAGAAGCGCCGCCGACTTTGTTTTTAGGCAACAAAAGCGCTGTGAAATTAGCAACTGAGGTGGATTTCTACCAATTTCCACTTCCGAACGCTTACGCTGCTGGCATGCGTAAGCTTTAGGAAGATCTTTATTTTTTCTTGTCCTTTTTTGAAAAAATATCGCGCCATTCTCATTCTTTCAGCTCAAATCGAGGCTCAATTGAAGTGAGAGTCCCCCAATCCTTTTCATTTTCATTTGCCTGATCGAATGTAGCTGTTCTCTTTCCGATCTTACACGAATCTGAATTTACCGCCTCTCCCGCGCTTGATCGACGGATCTACCCAACCCCTGCGTATCTCCGATCCGTAAGCAATCTCCCTAGCTCTAAACAATTATCGCCGTATAAACATAATCGAATTCCTCCCCACACGAGAGTCAAACGATTGAGTGTTGAACGCACGATTACGCTCGCATTTATTTTAATGCCGCGCCGCGCCCGTTCAACCTCGTAAAAGAAACAAACCGCAGTCGATAGATAAAATTTACTTCTACGCGCGATAGTAAAATAGTTCCAGGAGCAATGGCGAATACTCCGTGAGCTCGGCTACAATTTGCGCCATTTCCCCGCGACTCGGCGCCAGAAGAGGTAGCCGCCGATGTTGTACCTGGCGCTGTTTCAAGCGCGGCTCCCCGCTGACTTTATTCGTCTTATTGCGCGCAATTTTGTGCGCATACGAATATAGCCCCGCGGGGAAAACTACTCTCGCGGACAGCGGCTCTTGCCGTTTTCAATTTTTCATTCGCGAAAGCAAACATCGCACGACGATTACGGGGGTTAGACGCGCGGCGCCAAGCTCATCGGCTGAACTCTCTCGGTGTATACTATCCAGTATGCCCTCACGAGCTCTTCGGAATCGTTGCCGAGTGCATTTCGAATTATAAATGAACGGAATCGAACGGGATCTTGGCCAAACATCGTTCATTCGCATGGCACAGCTCTCGATATCACCGCCTCATTTTTCATCCCCGCCCATATCTTTTCTGCCCCCTGGCGATTTCTTTTCGCATCGAGTCATCCGCTCTCGTCGATCATTAACTCTGACCCCAATTATTTTATTTTCTCTCTGTCCCCTGCTCTCCCCTATCTCGCCTCCTGCAGCAGCAGCAGCGGCAAAATCAGCATTTTTCTCTCAACCCCGCTCTGCACACACGTCCTCAAAGCAGATCCTGCGACCTCGTGACCGCTCAGCTCGTAATTAAGGACACTTGCCGCGCTGTTTCTCCGAAGACGGACCTCCTCGCCGTACGGGGTACAGGCTCCGGATAAAAATCGGCCGATTGTGCGCGTTCCAGTGCATTATACGTCGCAGCGATGCTCTCTCGGAGATATGCTCTTACGTCCCGCACAATGAATCGAGAATTTCCAGACTCACATTCTACCGTCTAAGACACGGTCCCGTTTGTCGAGCGGCCCGAATTCGAATCGTAGAGGACAAATTTTCTCACAAGTGAAAATTTTTCCTTCACTTTCACTCGTACAGCTAGTCCCGTGCGATACATCGATTATTATCAATCGCTCGTTCGAGTGATTCAATCTCTCTATAGCCACAACAGAGCTCACCGAAACACAATACGCACAGCAGTCCCTCGAAAAAGAGATGACGTAAGGGTCACTTAATACACCCGCTGATTGATGACTTGCGCTCTCGCATCGATACTGCGCCGCTCTCTTCGCTCGAGAAAAGCTGCAGATCTGCATTTCTCCACTCGGCCCTTGAGCAATCCTCTGCAAGAAGCGACAATGAGCCGCGGAGAACAAGTGAGAGAATTTTCGAGGGGGTCTCCCGTTGCCTTTGTCGAAATTTTGACGGGGAGCGGTGATGCTGCGGCGGGACCGATTTGTTTGGACACGTGCCGAGATGGGCGATTACTTCGACGCCTCATCGCGTCTCGGAGTGAAATCAAGCTCTTGCGTAAGATCAAGTCATTGCGACTCGTGCGTGGTGTTAACACTTTGCTCTTCGACGATTGTGATTCCGATCGGAATCTCGATGGGGCGCACCTTTCCCGAAATTCTCGCTGATTCCATCTGCGATCTGCTGATAGTATCGATTCTGCAACTGCACCGCGTATTATTCTCCGCGTTCCCTTTCACATCGTCATTTCGGAGGTGTGGATTTGCCCGAGGATAAGAACTCGCGCCTCGTTTTATCGCGTATGAGCGATGGAATTTCAGTACTTTGCTTGAGAGAGTATTGCCTGAATTTCAACGAAAAATTTTCCTTTTAAAATCGCACAAGGTTAACAATCATACCAGGAAAAGTTTAGTAAAAAAGCAGCTAATGCGGTAGGTTTACAAATTTATTCTACGCGTAGTATTGACTACGATGAAGAAAGTATAAATCTACTTAATACAATTCGTAATCCCGAGGAATTCAGAGATATGAACGCACTACGAAAGATTCCCCCACAAACGGACTTGAAGTTCTTCGTTCAACCCCGTATCAATTTTGTGATTTGAGTGATGTCTCAATTAAACGTGACATTCATGAATGTCACGAGACTTCCTAATGACAGAAACTACCAATTTGAAATTGGAATTGCTCATTGCTGTACTTGAATACAGTATCTTCCAAAGTTTCAAATGACTGTATCAATAGCGTTTTTGCCAATCCACGTAAACGATGCCATTACGAGGCGTCAAGTCGTGCAATCCATACGCATTGGGGAGCTTTTGCGCGCGACTTCCGTAACATCGCTCATAGATACGTGTGGTTGACGGTGAAAGTGTTCTCAAAGAGCAGTACGTACGTAATCTCCTAATCGCGTGACTTAGCTCGGATCTACATTTGTTCTTGTCTCGCCTCAAGATGCACAATCCGAAGGCAAGTGCGAGGGCAACGAACGATCGATGCCAATGCGATCGATATGCTCTGCGTATCGAGTACCCCAACGGATGAGGATACTTTACTTCCGACTTTTTCAGTCTCGGCCACGATCAGATTCACTTTTATATTAGGTCACTTCCTCGTCATCGAGTGACCGTAGATCGTTGAACCACGCGATACTTGGACATTGCAGAAGAAAAACTATACTAGATTTGAAAGGTAACACTACCCTCTTCCTCAAGATAGACTATATTGAACTTCGATCACGACTTTGATAAAATATATGAGATAATTTATGGAACAAGACCAACATTTCATTCTTTTTTCTACCGTTTGGTTACCGCTGCCCATAATTACATTTGCGATTTAAGGGGAAGGAAAAGCTCCACCTTACCGACATTCAGATTCGAAATAAAACAAAATAATATTTTGAAGAAGTAGCTCCAATCCAAACTCCCTATTGGCAGAATGCACCACTGTAAAATTTTGGAGTGATCCGTGGTAAGCTCTTGGAATAATCTCGACATGGGTTTAATTATCATATATTCTCACTGAAGAGTTGGGATTACTCGAGGAGCTTTCCGCCGATCACTCCAAAATTTTACACAGTGGTGCATTGTGCCAATAGGCATTTTGGATTGGAGCTACTTTTTCGAAATATGATTTTGTTTTATTTCAAATCAATTCATGATGAATGTCGGTAATGTAGAGCTTTTATATGACCTTGACCACAACAACCGTTCCATTGTCATCCATCTCAACGATTTTGGATATCATTCATTGCGTATGTCTGTCTGATGCCCCAACGCCTTTTCAGTCATCTTACTTCATCACTTCATTTTCACACACTTAACCCTCTGACTTCGATTGTCCACATATGTGGACAAACGCGTTCTCCAATATTTCGTGATAACTTTGTGAAAAAAAATTTTAAAACCGAAAATTTTTTAAATGTGAAATTTTGTCATTTTCCATTATTTTTTGACTAGTTTTTCCTATTTCCTGACTCAGAAGAAATTTTTGAAACCTGGGAGTGGGGTCCGAAGCGAACGGATTGAAGAAACCTTGATCACGTATTATTGGATTCATGGTGACGTGCATTTTGTGAACATTCACTACTCTAAAATTCGTATGAATTTTGATTTGATAACTTGCAAATAAAGTTGTTTCCTAGCTCCGTAACACAATCTTTATATCAGATTCACTGCAAGAATATTTTTCCAAGCAATTTGCTTCCGTCTCATTTGACGACGGGAGTGTCAATTTTCTTTGGCATATCCTTCACATTTGTTGCAAAACTAATGAACAGATTGACTGCTCTCGCAGGAATATTTTCCAAGTTGGTGTGATTCAGTATCAATTAGAAGATCACACTGATGGATCCGGTCATATGTGCTATTCAGATCTCCTCAGAGGAGAACTCGCTGAGAATGCATTCCCAGCAAGTTTTCCTTCGGATGCATCACCATCCACTTGAAGCGAGTAGTAATTGAAATTACCACTTACCTCATTCCAATTTCACCATCAGGATGTGCTTTTTGTGATGAGTATTCAGCATCCACTCCACGATACGACTACAAAAATCTCGACTTCCTTGCGATTTGCACGCGATACTCTACATTCCTCGCTCCTCTTCCACATGCCGCGCAAAGGTCGCAGCGCAGACTTGCCCTTCGCCGCGTACACGCATTTACTCTCGATGCTATATGGGCTCCGAGCAAGAGAACCGCGTAGTTATACAAGGCGATGCCCGTGCATAATCCGCGAACAGGACTTTCGGCTCGCTCTGTACAGGCTCTAGTCTGAAAAAAGGCGGCGCGGCGCGCTTGTATCCCCGGACTTACATGCAACAATATATACGACGAGGAGCATCTCAGAGGAATTTTCCGCCTCCCTGGGCGACGATATTCCCCCACAACCCCCTTTTTTGCAGCCATTTCATCTACGTGCAAACTGTGTGACTCTAGAATTGCCCGTTCACCGTTTGAACGAATTTTACGACTGCGAGTCGTCGTTTGGCAAGTAGGTTCCGGGATCGATCGATCGATCGATGTACTCGATCGTGTATGAAGGAAGCCGTCGCGGCTGAATTCGATTTTGAGTGGTGTCTTCGAAATGGGAATTCCTCGCGCGTCGAGGTATATTTGTACATGGCACGCACTTTTGCCAGGGAGATAGTTTTTTTTTTACGAATTCCCTGACGGCGATGCGTTATGCATGACTCCGCAGCCCTTGACGCGCGCCTGGAATTCCGATGCGACTTAGAGTGCGAAACGATAGCCATCGAATGAGATTTCATCAAGCCTCGTCTCTGAGAAATAGGCAGACACGCCCGTATTTCACTGTAAAAAGAAAATCTTAAAGTCAAATCACTGAGCTTGCTGAACTTTTTACTTATATTTTCCTTGATCCGATTCAATTTTTCACATCATCCCCGTGAAAAATCTGTAAGAAATATGAAAAATCAAATACTCTGGAGCCAGAAGAGCATTACTTACTGCCAGTTCATACCCGGAGTAGACACGCGCGTACACTTACTTTCCTACGAGTATTTGCTTAATTGTGCCACATCTGGATTTCAGCGCGAGTATGACCTGAGTTCAAGAATTTCTTTTTACAGTGTTCTTATAGGCTTGTCAGACAGCAGCGATGGACAATTTTATGAGAGATAAACGTTCACGCGTATCTTTTGCAACAGTGTCGCAGCGAGCTCTTGATATCGTCGAGCTAGAGACTAATGCGCTCCAATTTCAGTGAAATAGAGGGCGCGATAAACACGCGAAATCCGCACCCGCGGTCGAGACGGACACGCCAAGGAAGAATGGAAAATCAAATTGAGCTCGAGGCCCGAGACGAGCTATGAGTTTGTAACAGTCTAACGCAAGCGCGCTCAACTAGGCAAATGTGTGACGTCTCAAAGAGGCCTTAGAGTAACCAAGTGTCACTCAAACAATACGAGCCGCAACAACGAGCCGAGCATATCTGGGACTTTGAGAAAATGACACGTTGGCGAGAAGAAAGATCGCCACGTGCGCTCGGATGGCGTATGAGGTCGCTGACTGATCATTGACGAGGCGAGAGCACAAGTCGAATGTCGATCGAAGCAGACCGGCCTTCCCTACATCGCACGTAGTCGCAATATTGCGCATATTTCACGCGCGTTGCACGCCATGAGATGATTCGCGAGCGGTTGGCAAAATGGGCCGAGCTCTCGACGCGTTTATAAATAAGTATAGAAACAAGCCAGAGCCGCCAACTACTCTTCTCAACTCCTCATAACGAATCTGGAGCTGCTTTACGAGAGCGAATTCTCGCGCGCGAAATCGTCTAGACTCTATACGAGCCGGGCGCCGGGCGAATCGCGTTTTTATCGATTGTGCTGAAATCTCACCAATAGATGCCTAGCAATGTGGAGGGACTTGTTCTATCTCGTGCAAATTTGGAACAGTATCATTGGATTCAAAGACACTGTGTAAATAATAATGAATCTATGGATGCTGCAATTTTCCTGTTTGAGTAAGGCAACTCATTATCTAGAAGTGTCCATACAAGATTAGATTGTGCCATAAGCAACGATTCTCCCGTATTTTTGCGACAACCTGTGCCATGGTTTTTCCAGGGAATTATCCCCATGTTTCTCCTAAAAAAAAATGTCCGTGCGAGCTCGCACGGTTGATCAATGAATTCATCGTAATCTCTCTTGTAAACAACTCGACAATGAATCCAGCAACTTCCTCTGAAAACCCTCTCACGTGCATAATATCCGCTTTCAAACGCACTCAAGTGCGCATACGAATGTTTATCTAAATGAGATAATGATAATTCCCAAATCAATGGCCGGAGCAGAAAGTGTTTAAATGATTATCCAATCACCCTAAGTGTTTCCTCCAATCATAAATACAACACGACGTAATAGCTCGCTCAATAGATGTTGAATTTCAAACTTTATCAATGATTACGATTTTTGCCGGCGCTCAATTGATTATCAATCAATTTATCTTTGGGCTTGGATTTTTGAGGGCAAAGCTGAATAGTCGAGACTGGGGGCGATTTCCATTTCTCTTTCTCTCTCAGCGTCTCCTTCTTCTATTCGCGTAATTAACTGTTACATCTGCGGCATAAATCACGATCGGTGCACTTCACTAATTAAGACAATGTTGCCTACCACAAATCACCGATATTAACATTCGCTGGATCTCGCAATTAGTAATATATTATCACGTGTCCACCAATCATATTCTTTTGCGTGATTTCGCACCGCTGCCCTGTACCGCCATACGTCGTTTCCGCATCGCATCGATGGATATCGTAATATAAACTCGGAGAGATAACGCCCTCGACTAATAAAGTTGGAAGTTCATGAATGTCTCGCGTACAGTAATTTTCTTTCGAACATTGAAATGTAGCCGCGATTCCTATCTCCCTATGAATCCCATGTAAATTCGCGCTCCGCCGTGTGTGCAATTTTGTTCGCCTCGGATTATCTCTTTCACATTAACATTAGCGAGTACGGCCATCCTTTCTCAATCCAATACACTACATCAAAAGCTCAAATCTTACTACATTCCGCGACTTTTCATAATCCCCTACTCGCACTCTGCATTAGACGAAAATTTATACATCGTGCGGTGGCCAATGCCTCGGTCCACGTAATTTTCTAATCGAGCATGATTCAGCTCCATCACAGACTTACTCTCGCATATTCAATTAGCCGATTGAATTTTGATTCAATGAGGCTATTAAAGCACAACTTTCATCGTCAAGGTGAGATGCAGTCGGAGCGATCAAAGTTCCATCTCAAACAAGGAAGATGAGGATATTGTATGGTCTTTGCAAAATATTAGGATCGATAGTTGGTTGCGTAGATACCGTAACGCAAGCAAGGATATTGGGTTTTCAATACTTCCAATAATCGAAGACGAATCGATTTGAATGCGACGAGTTGTGATGGTCAAATGCACTCATATCTGTTTGTGTATTGATGGCTTATTGCGTAATTCCCATAGAGTTCGCAACTCGCATCTGCGAGTCAGATTGGCGAGATTGGCGATTTCGGAAGTTCCCGCTATCGCAGATCAGTTACGCGCCTAAAAGTGCACGAAAGAAATAGCCCCCATTCTGTCACCCCTCTCAATTTTCCAGCTCTCAAATATTCTTCTCTTCCATGAAGACGGAGTCATTTTTGCTTCCTCAAAGAGAAAGCTTTTTTTCTCATGTCATGTGAAAATTTTTGTAGATATTTTCAGAAATAGTCTTTTCAACCTTCCTCTCCCACCATTTGTGCGTACAAACTGTGGACTTTAGTGAAGACTTGCCCGAGGACTTGCCTCCCAGTAGTTTCTGTAGATCTTCCAATGTCAATCATCCAACGTAGTAATGAAATGAAACAAAGGCTTTCAAACACCGGTCCAATTTGCGTGTAGTCACTTGAACCGATAGCAGAGAGAATTTCCAATGTTACCTGATGATCATCTTTCTTTTCTTCCTGCAATCATTAACTGGTCAGTCACCGCCCAAAAGAGAAGTCAAAAAAGATTATCGAAAGTTTTCGACCAACTGCTATCGAAACGGAAAGGATTCGTGGTTCCTTAGAATGTCTTAATCCTATCGTGAGGAAGACCTGATCTTTCGAGAAGGGTGGATCCCAACGTCTTCCCAGGTAAGAATAGATGCACTATGTTCATTTGCCATCACTGGCTTATAAACCCTATGATCATATAATTGTGTTAGTGGATATTTCTAACTGCGGTAAATTATGACGGTACACGTGAAAAACACACCGAAGATGGAGAGGGAAATCATCGTATCAAAAACACTGTTCCATTATAGATTCATTGGCTGAAAAATTTGCATGCATCGATTTTGTACAATCAAGGAACGGCTTCTCATAATCCCACGAAGTATTCACGCGTCTTGAGAATGAGTATCGACACTTTACTGATGTCTATGTCTGAAAAAGTGTAGAGTCATCATTTCTGCAGAAAGGGCACATACCCCCGCAAAAACGATCAAGAGCACCTTCAAAGCATTTAGTCCCAGGGCCGTAGCACGAGAGTATGACACCAGTCGGACGCGATGAAATCCACCACGATTGAATTCGAAACATATGGGGTATTACGCTCGACGCCCGAGCGCACCGGGGGTCGTGACACTCACAATAATATCTTGCACTACGAGGCGTCGCTTGGCGGCGACTGCACCACAATACTTTATATTTGCTCGCGGAAAGCTATTGCGCGGCTTATGGCAAACTGCTCGCCCACTCTCTCGTGTGTTCGCACGCCACGCCAAAGATAAGATAGTCTGCGCGGGCGATCGCAACTACCGGGCGCATAAATTTCACAATGAGCTGTACGGCACACACGCATACTCGATTCGCACCTCGCGAGCGGCCTTTTGAAAGCGACCCATTTACGTTTCCGCGGGCCGAGCCGTTTCGACGCCTGCTGTCTTGTCTCCCTCGTTCTTCTATCGCGTTTGCAACAAACTGAATGTGTTTTACTCTTTCTCGGTGCATTGCAAACTCTGCGGTGGCCAGCGAGAGATGTATAGCCTCTGTTTGCTTGACGGCGTTAGATGCACAATTTCCTCGCTTATAGAGTGACGCGAGAGTAAAAGTGAGGGTCGCCAATTTGTTTCAGAAGATATAAACCTGTGTGTGCCAAAATGAAACGCTCGCCAGCTTGGGTCATCTGAAGGCGATTGCGAGGCACAGAATGAGTTTCATTTTGGGGAAACTCTAATATTACTGTGCGTCTTCAGACCAAGCTCTAGCTAAATTGCATCGAGATGTTCATTCCGAGTGAGCCCTAGAGTCTGAATAACAAACTCCTCTCTCACGCAATCGACCACTCAATAATAAGGATCCGGTCATAAAATCAAACTCCGACTAGGGATCTTGAACGATCCTCAAGAGCCGTTTTCATACGCGATCTCGAATGGAACCTCGGAATTATCCGTGCAAAAGTCTTCGGAGCTCCGCAAAATCCTCATCCTCGAAATGAAGAGATCAATACTCGCTCCGATCGTGGCGAATTCCACCAATTAGCATATGAATTATCCGCTGCTCCGAATATACTGCTGGCGCCGTCTGCGGTTCGGCCGAGTGGATCTCCTATAATACATCCGGATGCTGCCGGCTTACGGTGCGAAGATGTGCTCGTAAAGAGGCTCATTTACCCGCATAAAGTGCGGCATGTGTCGTTAAACATTCGCGCGCGAACGTGACGCCTCGCGCGCCTGAGAATTTGGCCTTTGGCAGAGGATGAGAGAGGCTTGTCGCGAATATCGGCCGCGCTCGTAAAAATTAATTCGCTGCCCGCGAGAGCCTCCCGCGGAACCGCGAGCACTTTCACACGTTGCAAGAAAATAATCGCCATATCGATCGGTCCTTTCTTACGCGCACTCGAATCCGAATCGAATCCCGAATGTACAGAGTGAAAAACACGCGAGCAGGAAGATTCTTACGAATGCGCTAACGGTACAGTCCGCGTGTCACACGATCGGATTCCCCCATATACATGTCAGGATATGCCGATATAATTGCGACGGCCAATATGTGCATCGCGCTCATATTTCCAATTATTTCGATACGCGCGTGGAAGCAGCTTCTGCCTCTCATTACGCATTCGTCGCGCGTTCCTCGCATATCCCGTGGCCGAGCGACTCTCGCGCTTCTCCGTACGCCTAACTAGATCAATGAATGCAACATGTTCCACTTTCGGTTTTCACGGCCCGATATCGGCGATGCAAACATCTGCGTATCCAACACGAGCGCGCAAAAGCTCGTCCGCACGCTCTGGGCAACGCACACGATCCGATACGCCGATGTGCGCGTCTGCGGCAATCGATTAATATTTATGAACAATCGAATTGGACTTGGCACTCGGCGCGCTTACAAGAGCGATTTCCATGTCGCGTGATCGCCCCGAGAGTATATGCGCACAAGTCCGTATTAACGCGTGTGTTGCACATTCGATGGCGGAGTCGCGGATTATGCGCTATATTGCCGATTGCGCGTTGATTTCGCTCTCCGAGAGCCACTTGCATTTAAATTATCCAAGTGATCGGGGACCGCCTCGCGCATCTCATGAATCACGGCATTTACTTAGCATTCCCACGAATATGCGCGACGCGTAATCGGTTTGGTTCGATACGCGCTAGGAGTAAGTGCTAGGCTTGCGTGCCGTGCCATACTTTTCTCTCCTCTTTTTCCTGTGAGGATTCGAAGACGGGAGGATTGACGAGTGAATCTTTTTGATCAGAAAGGAGATCTTCGTACTTGGGGGAAACTTGAGACGATAATGAATGCTATCGAACTTGAATTCTTCGGTTGAGTGTTGCTTGACGATTCAATGCATGTGCTCCTCATCTCCATCGACCTTTATGGATGATTGAATTCATGATTGGAACGACGTCTGAAACATGATAATCAGGTCGCGGGGTCTTGAATATTTTTTGGGCCGGATATCGACAGACGTGGAGTGATGAAGAATGGGCCCTTGTGGGAATGAGAACACTATGTTCATACTTAATCATATGATTGTGGAATCCTATTATTATGCATTTTACATGAGGTCGCGGGTCGACTCGTAGGTTGTTATAGGTTTTCATAAAAAGTTCTCATAGATTTTCATAGTACTTCGTGAGTCTTTATATTGGTGTTTGAAGGGGATTCAAGATTCGGAAAGATAGCTGGCACATGTATTCACTGACTGAGACCATCGAGTGGCCTTCGATACGGAAACGCACCGAGCTCTTTGAAGATCTATCACGATTTATAAGATACCAATCCCAATCAAGGCGGTTTACGTGTAATCATAAAGTCTGATAATTTCATGATGGCCACATTGCTCTCATTTTTACATGTGTAGGGCAGGACGGGCAGCATGTAGTAGAGTCGGAAGAGCCCTTCAGATTGAGTTGAGCACTTTCGATCGATTTATCCTTTTCAAAAGTCAAATTCTCCATTTCTTCAAGCTCTCCAAAATACGAGGACTTTTTTCTGGAGTTTCGAGAATTTTTCTCGCTGAATAATAGTTGCAAAGGAGTCGTTGTCCTTGATCTCCAACTGTTTCGTTTTCCACGGGGAAGTCGTGTTTCCTGGGACCCAAAGTGAACCCAGAATCGTCTCGTGGCGGTCGCAGTCGACTAAAGACAGAGAGTATGATATCTTGAAATCCTGGAAGAAGACATTTGCTTTTAGCGCATTGCAAAATCCAGGAGATTTCATTAACTCAGCCACAAACTCTCAGAAGAGTGTCTCTGTGAGAACAGTCTAAACATTATTCTCTGACCTATTTCAAACGATCGTCTAATCACAAGTTTGGACTCTAGACGGTTTCCCTCCAAATACTACCAATCCCTTGGTACCATAGTCCCTTGCCATCGAACTTCAATGATCAGTGCGTTGAACCCCCAGAACCAATGATAACAAGCAGCAGCCGTGGCAATAGGGCCAAGTATCTCCATAACTCCATCCTCATCGGGTCCCACATCTCCATCAGCCTCCCCGATCCCGCGAACTGGTCGTCGTCAAGGCACCGCGCCAAATGCTCCTGCCATGCTGCAGTGTCGTTAATCAGCCAGAAACCCCCACACCCCAATCTAGATCTCTCCCCCTCGGTGCCACACTCAGAGAGGCGATGAGCTAGAGCACATCGCTACTTGTACACCCACTTGATTGCCAACGTCTTTTTGTTCCAGGAGAACGGCTGCCTGTACTCGCACATACGATGGGGCGAGGCTTTCGTGATCGTGTACAGCGTGACGTGCAAGCGCAGCTTCCAGGAGGCTCGCGGCCTGCTCAAGCAGCTCGCGGACCTGAGGCTGCCCTCCTACTTCACGGCCCTGCTGCTCGGCAACAAGCGCGATCTCGATCACGCACGGTGAGTATACGCCTTTATTGCCCTGCCAAGTTGCACGCTTCCACATACGCTCTCTGGCTTTGGCGACCACCTGACCGAAGACTGACGCTGTTGTGCTGGCGACCACCGAGCTCTCACTCTCGACGAAGCCGGTAGCAGAGTATAGTAGGCGAGACTCTTATCGCGGCCTATCTTGTCCCGCTTCGAGGAAGCATTGTAGTCTAGCTGCTCTACGCCCACTGCGACACCTCGCCGACTTGCTCTGCTTTCAAATTATGTCCTGCTAGGGCTGAGCTGGTTCCTTCCGTAGATGAGCCTCTGGAGATGGGGCTTGGAGATTAGCTCGCGGGCTTGTTATGCACGAGATGAACTTGGATTTTTGAGCGGGCTTTGATTCAGCGAGATCAGTTGGGAAGGGATAGCTGGCGCCCCGTGCTCGAGAGGGAAAGTGTTGCACTGTGGTATACTCTTCCTAGAGAGTCTGATGAATATCTGGGGAATGGAAGGGACACTCTCACTGGACTTGTCGTTTTAATGGTTGCAAGACTCTATCTGTCGCAGACACTCACTTACATCACTCGCCATCTGATCCCGACATCAGGAAACTGACGAGGACAATTAGTCTGGTCTAATAAGCATCTCCGCTATCATTCACATTAGTTTGCGGTGTACGTGTCTCGGATATGCCATCCACAAAGATTCGTTGTGAAGGCAATCTGGTTCTGTCGACTGAGATGGCCATTAAGAAGTGTTTGTTTTCGCACATGTCAAAGCCCTACCACGAACATTGCTTGAGAAACCTTACAACATGGATACTTCTATGGCTGAGAGTGAAGAGGAACTATCCACTATCCCCTGAAAAGAGAGGAACTATTCAACATTTTTTGACGCAAAAGGGACTATCCAAGAGTTTTCTGATTGTAGAATGTTTTGTACAATCAGACCATTTCTCGACTTCCTTTTTTTATCAGATGACTTCAGGCAGTACCTCTTTGAACAGAAAGCTTTGGATGATTGCTTTTGACTCCAAAAATTAGACAGTTTTGGATAGTTCCTTTTTCGCCGAAGAATGTTTGATATTCCCTTTCTGTTCAGACGATTCTGGATAGTTCCTTTTTGCTCCCAACCATCGATTTGCAATATTACAAAAGAGTCGTTCCAATTCAAATTTCTCATCATCACAATAATCTGTGATGCATTCTCAGAATATGACTGCTTTCAGAACTCTACATCCATCTATGTCATTCCAGAATTAGCTGTTTTGAGCTTTTATTCAAAGATGGGTCTCATCAATACTCAACTTCATGCAAGACTACTCCCTCAAAATGTTGCCTCAATCCTTTTCCATCAATTTCTGTTGAATACTAATAAACCCAGCGCTGATATAATCTTTACAACGTAATGTATTGAAATGTCAATGGTATGGCGGTTGACTCTGCATGAATTGAGGCTGTAACGATGAAGTTTGTGGCTCCATTTGAAAAGGCCTCATAATTTGGGGAGTAGCAGAGCAATGCTTTGGCGAAATAATTCAATCTCTCATTCATCTCTTTGGGGATGGGTCTTGGTTGAATCAAAGCTCTTGAGTGGATTTTTCTCTTATCTTGCATGCCATACAAATCTCAGAAGACTTCTTCATGTTGGGTAGATTCTTGAGAGGTTTGACTGATAGCAAACCTAGTTCTAGCAAAGATTCTGGTCGGATCTCTGTTCAGAAGGGGGCTGGGATAGGAATGTATGTCAAAACCCATGTCAGAACCAGTGAACGATGCATGATGGTAAAGACATCGTCGATATATGTGAATGTTACTTCATGAACCAACAAGACACGAATGTAATGGATTCACTTATGCAAAAATCTCAAGTTCTCTTCGAAAGCATTCTCCGTATTTTTCCCACGGTTCCAATCAGTCGGCATCGTCCACCCCCTATGCCAACCCAACGCCTCACACCTACACCCCATTGTCTTGCTCTTTCCAAACGTCTCACACCAGAGTGACGCCAGACTCCTCCCCCAGCACTCGGCGACACCTGCTCTCGGCTGTGTCCAGATCAGCAAAAATCGACAGCTCTGCCAACGCCATACCCATCCAGATCAACCGCCACACTAGATCAGCATGGGCCCTCGCCGCTATCCAGCCTCGCGAGAGACAAAGCCGCGGAAAGGCCTGAGCCGGAGGCTAGCTCCGTCGGCGGTGTGCGTGCATCCAGAGAACCGGTTCCTCGAGGATAGGTGGCTCGGTACACGCGGTTCGCGTACACACGGCATGCGAAAGCGATCGAGATCGGGCGCCTCCCCCTGTCATACGGCTCTCTACGTACGACTATGCGCTGTGTTACGTGCCGCGAGGCTGTACCGTGTCGCTAGACGCACTCGGGCACATTCTCTGTATGGCAGAGACAAAGGCGCGAGCGGTGCACTTGCAGAGAGAGACGGACAATGAGCGCGAGCATCCCCGTGAATAATGAGCTGGGTGGAGGCCTGCGGGTGGTCGAGCCGCGGATACCGAGGCGCGTGCCGATTGCGCATGGATCTGAGCACTGGTGCGATCGCGCTTGATCCCTGAGAGCTTTTTGTCTGGGGATAAGTGGCGACAGTAGGCGACTCGTTACTTCTTCGATTCTCTGGCTGAGTTTGAGGGATGGACGCTGGATTTCTATCCTTGTGATGCTGAAACTGCAATTCGTGACATTTGATCCATTAGGACAGATACTGTAGATGGACGGCTCTGGAGCAGAACGATATAATTCCGTTCTGGCTCTTTGAGAAATTGATAGCGAGTCAGTGTTTTGAACGCCCCTTGGACCAATGACCATCTTTCAGGATCATTTCTTTGATCAATAGCCCATCTGTATCATCCCACAAGAATTCTTTCGAACGATTGCCAGCCCGGATAGCGTCCAAAGTACTGACTCGGTTTTTCGAATAAGTGGAATGTAATTATAACGCTCTGGTCCAGATCCGTTCAAATATTAGCACGACTGACAATGAGAGGTTCTCATCCTTGAGGGAGGGATTTCGCTGGAACTTTGTAAATCGTTTCCTATCGGTACCAAATGATGATATCCGAAGCCACGAATGCCAACTTAGAATGTGTTTGAAGTTCCCAACGTCGAATTTACACGTTAGCAAAAATCTTGAAGAAGAAATAATTCAAGGACTTGGGATTAATGCTGCGTTGCTCGGGGATGGTTACTGATGTGCAAAACGCTGCGTGAGGGTAAATTACCATCCCCAAGCAACGCAGCATTAATCCCAAGTCTTCAAATTTTTTTTCAAGATTTTTGCTAACGTGTATTTTCGACGTTGGGAACTTCAAACACATAACTTAGAGCTGTGGTCTTGAACATTAAGATTGCTCTATGAAGCCCATATTAAAAGCTGATATCTATGGATATACTTGCAATGCTTAGATCATAAGCTGTAACTCAAAAACGCTTAGGCTAAAAGAAAACGACGCCCGAGGTTTCAGCCAAATCCGTTTTTCACAGATGACAACCTCTCCTTGTGAGTATTGACTATTGGATGGATAGCTAAAGTGGACTTGACAACCGCCACGAAGAGAAATATTCGTCAGGTCAAAGCAAACTAATTCATTTCGAATTCATTTTGGATGAAATAAAAATTCCTATGAGGAAAATAAATTCTGATTATCTCACAAAAACATAGAGTATATAAGAAATTCAAGCAAGCGCAGTTCTTAAAGGGGAACCTCGAACAAGTAATCGATTTGTTATGAGGACGGTGTTCGACAAAAGGACGATTTTGCGAATCAAAGGAGTTCTTCGGTTGCGTAAGGATCTCGATAATGCAGTATTCGTATTTATCTCGGTCCGCAATTTTGCAAAAAAAACGTGACTTGTACAGTGCGGGCTTCTCAAGTTATGACACTCATATTTTCCCTGATCAAATCGCTCTTTGTTAAGCGAAACCCTCCCAAAACTGCGCATCGACGAGATTCGAATCACTCTTACGAATATCATCATTGTGCGCGCAAATATTGTGGCAGAATTCGTTTGCTCATTCCCATAAAGTGTCACGCTCATAATGAGTATTGTATTTGCCTAAAAATTGAGCCGGCTCTCAAGTTCCAATGAGCTTCCGTGAGGCGTACACCGCAATCTTCCGTTACCTACGACCACAAGCACCATCGCGAAGAGTCAACTTCTTCATCTTCATAAACATGCGATATTGAAGCAAAAATTTTTCAGAGTGCATAACGGCTTCAAACCACCAGTCGATTTTCTCCTTCACACATCGATAGTCTCTAAGAAGCCAAGAGCGAGTGATGAGATTTTTTATTTGAACCGCAAGCTCTATTATTTGTTAGGTGCAGTGTTACCGCAGCAGTCTCGCCGATACTCCAGGACGAATGACCACCGGAGAAATTTTGTAAATCTCGAAAATCAACTGAACCGATCCGACTAATTCTACAGTATTCCATTGAGATAAATTTTCCGTACACATCGGTGACCGACAACTATGACAGGTAGCGATCTGCATCACCCTACAAAGTGATGGATTTCATCACTGAATCAAGAACACGTTTCTCTTATCGAAAGATCCCTCCAAAAAAACCTTCATCTCGTTAAAAGGCACCACGTACAATCGCGACAAACTGCACAGCAGCTGTAAAACGCGCTACTCATCGGGCGAGCGCGTATACATCGCCAGACGCGACAAACGGAAGCCGTCGAAAGGGATCCGGTGTCGCTTCGCCGGGGCGAGCCGATCGATCTCCTCTTCTCGACCGATCGCAGATTTTCACTCTCTCGCTCGGTACACATACACAAGACGCGGGCGCTCGCGAGGAGGAAGGGGGGGGGGATGGTACTTTCACTGAGCCGCGGGCGTGTACAGGCGCGTCCTTGATGAGCCCGCGAGCTCGTCCTGCGCGGCGCGCTTATCTTGGCGGGGCATCGACGTCCGATGCAGCAGCAGCAGCACAGGATGCTGCGCCAGAGCCGCTCGATAAGCTCGGCGGAGCTTTATAACGCGTCGGAGTATCGCTGCTCGAGACGCGCGTCGTCGGCGTCGTCGCGAATATCGGGAGATTCCCCCGTGCGATATTGGCCCGAGACTGCGCGACGCGGCGAGGTGTCGACGTTTGTGCGTGCGAAAAGATTCCGCGTGAAATAATACGCATCGTGGTTATCGAGGGTGCGCACTTTCGAGTGTCGTTGGGAAATTGCGACTCGGATCTGGAGTCGCAGAGATTTGATAGCCGGTTCGATGCGAAGTGAAGGGGGGGGGGGGGTGTTTCGCTGGTGCGCTCTCGTGGCTTGCAAATATTTTGATATGATATGAGAGCGCGACATCGCTGACCATGGCAGAGCTCATCGAGACATTTTGGGGGGCGCAGCTCCCGGTCGTCTGAAATTTTTTCAGATGGTCATTTTGTGCTTTGGTCTTCTCGTCCTTTCGTATTTTGCTGATTCGCGCGTAGATTTAACACGTGAAAGCCCAGAAGTCCTGTCTCCGTCATTGGTTGGATTATTTGCGAAGAAAAGAAAAACTCAACCCGCACGCTAGAATATCTAACACCTGATGTCCTCGTGAATTACGCAATAGAGATCTTACGACATGAGTTCTGGAAAATCATCAATCATTCGGCATAATTTGTAAAAAAATCGTTAGCTGTTTCCCAAAAGAAATGCATCGCTCAAAATTCATGAGAATGTCTGAAGTCCTCTATGGAATCGGCGATCTCTTCGAGCGACAGAATTCCTATTCTGCATGCACAATCTTCTCTGGAATTTTTTTTCTTGTCATCGAAGAACGAGCTGAACACGACTACTCATGTCTTCCCCACCATGCCAAGACAGCCCTTAGTCAAATTTCCACCAGGATTCTGACTTTCTCACTCGATTTAGGGCTTTCGATTTTCCCACTCATCGACATTTGGAGTTCTTTGAAGAATTTTTGGATTCACATGCAGGTATTCAATTTAGGTCCTGGGACTCAAATTCGAAGATCTCTAAAAGAATGTACAAGAATCGATTCCCCTGAGAATGAATAGTTTCTGTTACCTTCCGGAGCACCTCATGTTTGAAATCCCGAATCAGGGTAACTTTCTCCCACGTCCCTTAGCAAAATCACGCTCCAGCAGCTCTCGTGACCGAGAACGAGTGTTAATACATTTGCACATAGCTCGATCAAGACTTTCCCACTAACCGCCTCCCGAGCATCAATCCTAATTATGTCAATCGCTCGCCCAATCAACGGACCCCTGACGAATGGTTCAGCCTCGCACCTCTGACCATATCTCGCCGACTCTAGGCTCACGTCGTCGAACCAATCTGAAAAATATTTTCGCACGGGGCAGCAGAGAGCTGCGTCTCTCCAGAGCCGATATTAATGCGTCGTCGAGTGGCAGGCCACCTGTGCACCTCGAACGAGCGCAGCGAGATTGGACGGGCGGACTCGGGGCAGATGTAAGCCGTCAGATGTAGCCATGTTCATTAAGCAGTATGAGCGCGAGTACAGCACTACTGCATTACGCGCGTTGGTAATTGCACTGCCTCGCTCTGGCGCGCGAGATGAGAAGAGAGCTAGTGGTCTCTTATGCGCCTCGTGATTACATTATTAATGCTTCATCGGATTATGAGCGCCGCCAATGGGAGGATTATATATGTGGGCCCGGTGCGTCAGAGCGCGCAAAAGTCACCGGATCATTGATTAATTTGCGACCCCCTCGATCAAGTCGCTCTCTGTGTAAATCGCGGATCCGGAGAGTCTAGCAGAGAGACAGAGATCGCGCGATGTAATGAAGTGGCGAGACTCGCGCTCGGATAAAGTGACTCGATCACTTACTCAAATGGGACAGTATCGGCTTCATCGAGCTGGCTCATCGGCATAATTATGCCTGCCCACGTTTCCCTCCATCTCGCGCTTGATCCTCGCTTCGTGGATATGGGTCCATTAATCGGCGAAACTTGACCCCACCTGGCATCAATTATCGATGTTTCTCTAAAAATCTTCCCAAATTCATGATTCATCCGTCATTAGAACACCAAAATTTGTCTAGATCGATTCATCATAGAGAGTGATGATTGCGTGGATTCGTATCACGTCTACCCACTGACTGGAATGAATGAACACTCTCATCAATCCATAAAGTCACGCTCGATAATGCACTCGAGAAGGATTGAAAGAAAAATAGACCTACACATGGTCCAGAGCTATATCAGCATGAATGGTTAAAGCGCGATGAATGATCGTCTGCCATGGAAATCATCTTCTGCTGACCTTGAATCGATCACATCACTTTATCGTCGGCAATCCCGAGAGCCGTACAGAGCCTCATACTTGCCAGAGTCGAGAGTAACGCGAGGAATGTTCGCGCATTATGTATCAGGGGTGAGCCTGCGGACTCCAGATGGGGGAAATTTTTCACCAGCAACAAATCAACATCAACGTCTTGTTAGTGTAACGTAATGAAGAGGTGTGCATTTTTCTTTTCCCCATCGCGCAAGACATTTATCGTGGAGTTGGTGTGATGCCTGAGCGATAACATCACTCAATCATCTACTCAAGTGGAACAATGTCCAAAGACTTGATGCCCATATCTGCTAGACTCGGTGAGGATATATCGAAGGAGCGAGCAGAATGAAGAAAATCTTCATACCAGATCTTTTAATAAAGTGCTTGCTGCAAACAAGTTGTCCCAGGTAAAACGATAATCTAATCGATAGTAATCGATCTCCCCAATTTTCCGCGTCATCTTCACCATCGAACCGTCGACGCATTCATCAGTTCGAGAATTGAGCTGAGAAGTGCCATCGAAAGGTGAATATGGAGAAAAATCTTGTGGAAATAAGACAATTTTGGGCGTGAAATCGAAAGGAAAATTGACAGCTTTGATTGTTCAGGAAAAATCATCGTCATTGTCACTATTAGTATCTTTGATAATCCGACCTCCTTTGTGAATCAAGATTCGATTGTAACCCTGGCGAAACAGTAAAAATGACTCAATGATCAGCAACTTCTAGACACCGATGAACATTGAGTTCCACTGGCTCATCAGTAATGATCTCTATATAGCAAGTGAGTGACCAATCACTCCCTCCTATCATTGATCCATCAGAGAATTTCACTGATTTATCAGTGAATTTCACTGTCTTATCAGTAATTTCCATCGGCCCATCAGTGTGTAGAATTTCTGGATATATAATTAGTCGGGTCACTGACTATTGAGTGGTTTCCACTGATTGATCAGCGATCACGAATTTCAGGTGATCGATAAGTCTATGCCTCACTACGATTCAGTGCAGTTTCAGTACATTTCACTGAGATTCTGACTCAATCAGTGCAGATTCAACTTCAATGCACTTATCAGTCCATCGATTTCACTAATTGATCAATGGATTTTAGTTATGGGAGTGGGAGGAGCTCATTTCAAAGAAAATACAAGGTCTCTAAGTGAGTGATTGGGTAGAATTTCTCTGAGCAGTGTCAAGTCCCTCAGAATGATAAAACAATCTCGTAAGAGTATTTCTCTATTCCCTCTAGGAACTCGATAGAAATCCGGTTGAATTTTCAAGAAATGCTATGTAATTTTTAGGGATGTCATTTTATGATCAAATTACGAAGTTTAAAAATCAGTCCCGACTCATCTTGCCCAGAACCCTTCTACAGTTCACCTAAAAATTCTCCAAGCCTCTTGTGGCAAATTTTTACCATTCCAAACTCGAGAGGGGTGTGTACTCCTGGTCATGTCAAAGGCCAAAGCGCTCGCGCACACCACTGGCGAGGAAAACGTGTTGCGGACGGCAACCTTCGGTCAGCCCTCGTGTAGCAATGCGCAGCAACGGCAGGAGCACGAACTCGATTTACTTTCGACAATTTATGGTCCATTTAGCCCGATCTCCTCTCGCAAGCTCGGCTCTCATTGCGCGCCGGGCAATATAGCTGCACGCGGAGGAGGCGTCACTCGCGCGTCGGCGGGCCCGAACAAGATGTTAACGTCTCTCGCGCGCCATGCCCGCGATCCGGTCGACCTGCTCGTTTTCGTTGGGGCGCGCTTCGCCTCCTATATCCTCGCGGCTCTCGTCCTTTTTCCCGGCCCCGGCGCGCAACCTGTTTTTCCCGCGAGCTCGAGAGCGCGCGCTCCGAGATAGCGAAACGGAAAAAACGCCTGCTCCAGCGAGGTATGCGCCGCCGCAAAATTTTCAAGATCGCAGGCGTCGATAAGCCTTATTAATACCGCGCAAACGAATCTTGCGCAGGAGAGCGCCGCGGCTATGCGGCCATCGGCTCTACTCGCTCCACTCGATATCGAGCCACAGACTCATCACCGACGACTCGATTTACCCCCACGCCAGCGCGGCGATGCCTACGTGGCGGACGTGGCTGCTGTTATTGGGTGAACATCTAGCCACTTGCTCCTCTTTGCGTGTCCGTGACAAATTTGTCGGATCGGCGAAATTCGGTGAGATTCCTCTGAGAATCGAGGGAGTTTTCCCAAAAACTGGTCCTAATGGAATCATTTCCTTCATTTGTACGAGGAGGGTTTGAGATCAATTTCGTATCGTTTCTACAAATTACAGAAAGACCTGTTGTTGCTCGACGAATGTTCTCAGAAGAGAGTTGTCGAGGCAAAGATAGTGCAATATCTTCTAAATATATGCAGGAACAGTTTTTCATGAAAAAATTTGACTATTACGAACGAGAAAATATCTTCATAGCACCAAGCCTTGGAAACGCGTTTTTCATGTATCTACGCCAGCTCTGGGACGTGAAGGAACGTCTTTCCGGTTGTTTGTGTTGCGAATCTTATTCCTTCTACATCTAACCATGTCGACAATACCTACTAATTCTTGGAATTCTCTGAAATTCTGGAGATTGAGATTCTGGAATTCTCGTTTGCGTTCTTAAGACCTCCAATCTTTGTAATATTCTCAAAATCCAGAAATAGTCCTTGGGATTCATGGTGTCACCCTTTTACAAGAAGCTTCCGCACACGAGAAAAAAAATTTGATCAGCAATCAAGAAAATCACAATGATACGAACTTCCTCTAGAAATCCAGGAAAATTTTATAGGAAACTTAAGTTTGTCATCCTGCATATCGGAAGTGAGTTCTTGGAAATTATGATCCTATTCCATATTTTGACAGAAAAGTTTTCTCCTGTAACAAAAAAGCTGAACTTCAAAACATGAAAGTCAACGAAGAATGTCTTGTCTTTTTTCAGACAGTTGGAATTGAAACAGTTCTCATTCGTGAGACATTCTCCGCAAAAATTATATCCTCGCAGTTGGTTTGGTTCACGGAGGAATCAGCGGATACGTGAGGAATGAGCCTGATATCCGTCCCAACAACGCGGAAGACGTGGGACACATCCGCGCGCCCACGCGACAGCACACCCTCGCTTGTCACGTGCGATTTTAATTGCCATCATAAACATCCTGAATGTGTAACAAGCGTCCGAGCAATGGCGTTGCTTGTTATACCTCGTGTAATAGGCGAACTTCGCGCATGACCTCCATATCTTGCACTGGATAACGTGTGGAGGAATGCGGACATGGCCAGAATACGCGACAGATGAACTCGATCTCGATTTTTCTTCATCTCGCAAAAAAGTGAAGAAGCTAGTCTCGTCCCACACCCTGCTTTCAAATCTCACAACCTACGTGCCATCTAATTATTAACACTCGCATATTCTACGTGCAGGCTTTCACCACAAAATTTTCTCCAAAGCTAACAACATGCCGCTTTGTCGATACAACAGATCACCATAACTACAGCCGAAGCAGCTTATTTCATCCTTGGCTTGTTTTACACTAAAAAAAATTCCCATTCAGAAATCATTCTTCAAATGTTCTAGGGAGGTCTGCGTGGACGAGGGCCAGCAGTTGTCGCTGGCACACGGATGCCAGTTCTACGAGGTCAGCGCAGCCGAGAGTCCCGCTGGTGCTGCCCTCGCGTTCCAGGGCCTCTTACGAGAGGCTCGATCTGTACAGCTCCTTCGATCGTTGCCCATACGCCGGAAACTGGGGGTGCACTCGGTATCGCGGGTCCTCGGCACCATATTCGGCAAGAACAACAATGGCAATGGTAACGGAAATGGCAACGGCAAGGATCGAAAAAAGAGGCCGTCGCTCAGCATATGACGGATCCTCTGCGCCCTCCTCCTCGGTACCGATTCCCGCGACGAGCCTGGCTTCAGGCAAGACGTCGTCGTGCTCAGCAGTCGCGTCTACGCTAACCGCTGACCAACAGCCGGAGCGTCGCTAAGTGCGCGCACACGTGTCAAATTCAATGTGGTCGATCGGTTGGGAATACCGACACGACTTGTGCAAGTTGTTGACTCGAGCAATTCTGACTCGAGCCGTTGGGGAAAATATTCGGTTGAAATTATTCAACGCGCTCCCGAATGGATCATATCAACTGTTGCAAACTGTTTTACCGACGCAAAATTCCAAGCTGAACCTGCAGTTTCATGTCTACGGAAAAAACAAGTTCTTACCCGCTCAGTAAATAGGTTGTTTAAAGGAATTAAACCCCTGATGGCTTAGCACGACCCAAATTAATTCATTTGGTGAACAGAGCACTGATTTGGCATAAAGCTGCATGCTGTTTTGAAAGAAAAATGAATAGCACGAGAAAAATATACTTTACCGACATTCATCATTTATCCATTCAACATAAAATCATACAATATTTCGAAAGAGTAGCTCCTGACGTATATGCGTAATGGTGAAATGCACCGCCGTGTGAGCTTTCAGAGTGTTCCATGGTCATCTCTGAGAGTGGTTCGGTTGAAGGGTGCAGTTATTCATCGACCAAACCACTGGAAGAATTTAAAATGGATCTTCTCGAAACTTTGCACGAAGGATGTATTTCATCAATACACATGAACTTCAGAAGAAGCTACTCTTTCGAAATATTGTATGGTTTTCTTTTTCTATTGAATTCATCGTTGATATCGGTAAAGTGAAGCTTTTACATCGAGTTTTACATGCACTCAAGATTTCCAACCATTGGTCATAAGAATTCATCAAAAACATGCCTTGTCTCAATTTTGGGATCAACTATCGCAGCCTCGATCGCAGCTGTTCATCAGTTCCACAATACTAAATACAAGTCTGAGAGTTGTGCACTTAACGATCCTTGAGCGAAAGGAGAAACGGTAAAACATAATTCTTTCTAGTAATTCATCAAGGCTGATTAGGATTCAAGATTTTCGAAATAATTCAATCTAGAGAAAAAAATTTTGATTGTATTAACAATCAGCCTACGTGAGATTCAGTATTATTATCGGTGGATGAGGTAATTAACCATTTTTTATACATCAACGGTCAATTGGGGAATTGGGTTCAATCGGAAAGGGCAAAATGAGTTTGTTCTCTATTCATTGTAAATTCAAATCAAAAGTATGTAACTTCAGTAAACAGAATACGTTCCTGGTGAGGCGTGAATATGTGTGTGTGTCTTTGTACGGTAATGAGCGACGTCATTAAAGGTGCGAGCGGCGCTAACATAAACGAGGATCACTCCAAATATCGATGAGTTTCAATATAGCTCATGAATATATTTTGTACATAGATGATCGTAGAGCCTAATCAAATATAAGAGTCGGTGTGCGTGTGAGAATAATGCCCAGAATCCAGAGATCTCTGAACTTGACACAGAAAGACGAATGAGAATCCAATCTCATTTCATAATATATTTTGATAGCAGTGTAGATGAGAGATAATTTTAGGATCAGTTCCCAATGAGAATAGTAAGCTACTTGAATGAGGAACGATCGCTAGGACAAACACTACAGCCCCAAGCCTGCCATTATTATTTAAGAATTCTTCATGGAATCTCGATAAAATGTATAAAGAATTTCATGTTCAGGAGTGAGAAATTGTACATAAAAGATGGGTGTACCTTAAGTTGTACCATATTCAATACGAGAAAATGAAAATGTGTAAGGGATTAACATCCCCAAACGATTTGTTACCAAATCCTTTCTGCTCTCCAAGAAATTTTTTATTATAAATTTTGAGGATTCGATGATCTACGCGAGAACGTCGAAAAACATACTATCCGAGGAATGAATTCGTGATATTCTGAATGATTTGATTAATCATTTCGAGACAGTTTGCCTAATCTATCAAGTGACCAATTTTACGGTTCGAGTAATATTCCATCGAGAGTAGAGAGAGTGAATCAAAATATAGGAGCTTTAATATAATTTCATCCGTGTTTGTACATAGTGCCTTTCACATAAATATCATCTTCCTTCTTCCAATGATTGAGTTTGATCATCCTCTGAAACCTGTGTGGATTTCAAGTAATCTCGGTTCATTTTTCATCTGTAATCACTCCGGCCGGAAGATATGCATCGGTCAATTAAATTGGTGCAGCGTGTATTCATGTGAAAATTCGCCACAGAATCTAATTTTTGAATTTATGCTATTGGAATTGTTCGGAGAAGTTGAGACTGAAATTTCATGATATTTTTCCGCCTAGGTGCGCGGAAACACCACCTTTCCGCCCGCTCCGGATCGGAAGATTTGGACTTTTCGCGCCCTGAGGCGAAAGAATAATAAATGCAACTAGCTCGTATGGTGGTTTTTGGCTCGATGGCCTTGCAGCCCTCGTGCCAAAATCATCCATTCGCGCATCGGTGCGCAATATACTATTAAAAACTTGGAAACTTCAAAATGACGTCGAATAGTACTACATATGCTTGGTTGTTATCGACCCCGTGAGGTGATTAAATTTTTTTTACACAAATATTTTCTTGATGAATCATAGAAGAAAGGATCATGTATGATTATAAATGGCAATACATCAAAATAGACAGTTTTCAACATTACTCTGTCATTAAGAGAATACAGATCTTCTGTGCCTTGAAATGGCGTTCCAGAAGCACCTCCATAAATAAACTCCGATCCGACCTAGTACTTATTGATTCAAGTGATGCATTAGAAATTTCCTAAAGTTTCTTATCGATCCACATCTTGCATAAATATGCACGATTTTTAGCCTCGAGAAGTCAACTTGAACCTTTGATTGCGAATATTCGTCGAATTTTTGGATGATCAACATTTAAAGCTCTGTGAATAATATTAGTACGTATTATATTTTACGACGAGTATTTATACCATTACTCCGAATCTACAGTGTAACATGAATCTTCACTTAAGATTGCTGATCTACCATATGCCTTGTGACGACTGAAAAACCATTAGGCTGCTTTTCCATGGCGCAGACCGCGCCCAACCTTCCAATGTGAAAGACAAAAACCCAGCGATACTCCCGTCCAGGTTTGGCGTACTCATTGCTAGTATGAGCGTTTCCCACCAATTTTATGCGCATCGATAGGCAGCCTCGTGGTGTTTTTTCATTGGCACGATCTCTCAAATTTTCGGAAAGCGCAGAAGAGCATTGTTAAGATCCTCATATTAGATCGTTGATGCAATTACAAGCCCGGAACAGTTTGAAATATTATATTAAATATTCAGAATTAGGAAAAATTCATAAGAAATCTTGACTTGCAACTGTGCTGATGGGTTCCTCTATAAATTATGAATTCAGTTAGATCCTTTCTCGTTTTGTTACCGATAAATTTCTTCCATTTGGATCGGGATTGTATCTTCAAGCCTGGAGAAATAAGCGAGGAGTTCAAGGTCATCCGATTTGATGGAAACAGTCATTTCAAATTCGTTTACGGGCACAGAAATAGTTGTATGTACAGAATAATGAAAATTGGCATGTTTTGAATATTACTTGTTAAAAATTGTATAATTTACGTAATTTTAGTTCATGTCATTTTGTCGATAGGTTTCATCTCACTATATGTATATCGAAGGGCTTCCCACATTCGAAGAGTCTACATTCCAAGTGTACATTTGTGTATGCAAATTTTCTGCAATTTTTTGATGCAATAATGAATTAATGGCATCAATAGAATTTTGAAAAATTGTATTGTAAGTGCTAGTCACATGTTACGAAAAATGTAAAATAAATTATTTCGACCAGATCCACACAAAGAGTTTCTTACGATTTGAGTGACCTAATCCATGAGCGGATGCTCCAACATCCCATACATGGGAATCCAGCAATTTTCCATTGTCAAGGTTTTGTCAAGATACATGAGTATGAATGATGACTTCCCCATGAGACCATGGAAGTAATATTTTATCAATTCCATGGATAGAGTATTTATGGGTTGCTGATCAGTCTTTGAGATAGTATCCATTAAAAGCGTATTTAACGAGTATCAAGGGATTTCAAAGTACTTTGTCGATTGCCAGGAATAAGATATGCGATGATAAAGTAACTGAATGAATTCATGCATGCAGATAAATAATAAAAATCATTACCTTTGAAAGATGATCCGCAGAATGAGTTTTTTTATCTTGTAAAGAGGCATACATAACAAATGAGTGTTATGTTTTCGAATTATCGAAAAACTTGTTATGCCGGCACCATAGCAGATAAACTGGACATTGTAATTGAAAAAGCAGATGAAGAATGGCTGATATGAAGAAGAGAAAGTACAAGAAACACCACGGGCAAAAGGAGCATTGAAGCCCGGCTCACGAATTTCGTTTATAAATCTCGCCGTGGACCGAGCACTGGCGAGCGCTTGCCGCTTTTTCGTCACTGATAAAAAATGGAAGATAAAGGTTAAAAAAAACGAAGTAAGTCAAATGGGGGGAAAATGAAGAGCGAGAGAAAGAGATTTGCAAAGCGGCGCGCGATTTCTCCATGATATCTCTATGGATTTCTCTGGCTTTCTTCGCCGTCATTTTATTCAAGGTCATCTCACGTCCCTGTTGATCATTTCACACCTGAACTTGAACACTGCGTGGCAATTTGTTCGCTCGCACCCGTCAAGAGCTTTCTTATGTAACGCCAATTTTTCTCTTTCTTCCTCAAATCGCCTCGAAGCCGGATTTCCTCATGTGATGGCATTGATCACATTATGAATTGCACACGCACAGATCGTACATTTTAAAGCCCAAGTGAATTATTTGTGAATTTGATTAGATGAGTCAAAATTTCAGAAAATTAAGATCCGCCCCCTTCAGGGTGTCTGCATTTCTGGAATAAGGATGAGAGTTGGGTATGTTTACAAGAGAGATTTCGAAAGCTCGCCTACGCGCCACCCACAACATACTGGTAAGAATAATTGATTCTTCAATACTGAACCAATGATTGAAAAGATCAAATGATTCGAAGATACAATCCTTGTATAGTTCTCCCCCAAACACTGTATTCGTTCTCATTAGGATCGAATCCGAAGAATTACAGATCTGTCGCACTATCAATTCACGATGGTATCCACAGGGCAGTATCACGACCCGCGATTCCACGAACGAATCTTCTGGGAATCTGCTTTCAGCAGACTCGCTGACGTTATCCAACGGAGCACTCTCGCCATGCTGAATCCACGTGGAACGAGATCGATCGGGCTGTACAATGAGGGATAGCCCCATGCATCCGCGGTCAATTTTCTCCAGGCGCACGCGAGCGCTGAAAGGGCCTTGGCAGTGACCCCTGGCTCTCAATTTTCTCTGCGAGCATTGCGCGATGCTCGGGCCCATTAGTCGTCATCGATCTCGGGCCCGCGCCGGTGCATCTCGTCCATCTCCGAACGCTCTGATTGCACAGCACTCGATACTCTGCCTCTCTTATTTCGCCGTATTTGCCAGTTGCAGCAGCACAGTCCCGACGTTTCGCTTTTTTCCCCCTTCTTTCCGAGGCTGTCGACCCCCTGCACGAAAGTTGTATTCTGATTCGCGACGCAAGCGAGACATGTGCAAAGGGGATCCGCGTTGTCGAGTTCGTTGGCTGCAGTTTGAGCATCCACGCACAGGAGAGTCTCTCTCTCTCTCTCTCTCTCTCTCTCTCTCTCTCTCTCTCTCTCTCTCTCTCTCTCTCTCTCTTTAGATGCCCGAGCGCGTGCAGAGCTTTATTCATCATCGACGGCGTATTTTTAGCAGGGCAAAGCGGACTATTCGCGGACCGGGCGCGAGACGAATTTGCCGACGCTGCGAACTCAGCGCTCGCTTCCTCGTCGTGCGAATTCCAAGTCAGCTGCACTGCAACGCATCGGTGCGGGAAGACGAGACCGAGTTCGCGAGCATGGGTGCCTTGCCTCTGGTACATACTCGAGCACGTGCGAGCAGTTGGTCACAAAATTGTGGGTTCGAGGGAGCCAACGACCCGACGAGCCTATTGCCATTCAGGAGCCGAAATGTAAATGAAAATTGTCCGGCTTTTTGGGATGTGCGAGTATTTTATTGGGATTCCGAATCCGTGGATGAATGTAAAATGATGCACTTTATGCAAAAGATGAACTGTGACGAAGGAGGTTTGGGTCAAATGACTCGGGAATCACTCGGTTCTTCAGCATATTGAGATCGTTTTCTTAGTACCCAATCATTCCATATTGAATAAAATATTTTGGATGGACAAATGCTGAGTAGAAGTGTTACTTGCTGATACAGTAAAGTTAAGTAGAGTTCGATTCTGCTCCGTCGTCTCGTTTCTTCATTCCATACGCTCTCTTTTTTAATCAAGATAAAATTCAATCAGAGCTCAAGATTGGGGTGAATGAGGGAATTGTCAAATTCTTCAGGCCATCATCCATGTGCAATATGATCATTATTGTCATATTGATAATGAGTTCCAAATCGGGTAGAGAATGTCTATGGCAAGCGTCACCTTTATTCAGGTAAAACATTGAAGTGAGCATTCCTGCCATAATTTGCTAAAGTGTCTTAACCTCGGTCTTAACACCTTATCATCTAGGGAGACGATAGCTGGGTCTCTTGGTTCTTATTATGATAAGGATTTCTCCTCGTGCTGTTTGCTGGAGGAACCCGAGAAGTAGATAGTCTATATGGAGCTCCTGGAGTAGCTCAGCGGTCTCATAGAGGTATTAAGCCGTACTTCACTTGTCCGAGAAGCAGACACTGCTCCAGATTTACTTCAAAAGACTCTCAGCACAATCGTCATGGGAAGGCTCTTGGGTTTTTGGAACCAATAAAAACTTTTAGCAAAATCGACTAGGAAGTGCTCTGAGGTGTTGGTAACCAATATAGACTTCTCAATTGAGTAAAGCATTGGAAACCTGCATGGGGCTTCTGGGCTAGGCCAGAAGCCTCATGCAGGTTTCCAATGACTATCTACATCTACTTCGAGAAAGAGTCTTCGGAAGCTCTCAAATGTCACAAAATCGATTCTAAAAGATATGGAGTTTACATTAATATCTAGGATCTTATTTTCACTATTAATGCGAAACGATGCGGAAGTTCCGACGGTGTCAAGGCAACACTGAAAATCTAAAAGTCCACGAAAGATCATTCTGGCTTCATACTTTTCTCATCCGACCAGTAGAATCTCTGGAGTCATTCCATTAGCTGCAGTGTGGGCCGATTTCGAAGCACGTTTATGTATAGTACGTCGAAGTTCTGGTGGATTCGCAGAGTTGACATTTTCTATCATTCTACAGACTTTTGGTGACTGTCAGAAAAAATCTGGGCCGGGTTCATGTTGAATGAGAGAACAACCGAGGGCCCAATTTCCGATAGAATTTGGGCCAATGCGAGTGAGACCCGTACGAGTACAAGTCTAGATGTCAAAGTAAAGAGAACTGATTTGATGGAGCTGCAAATTGAGGTTCACTGATCCCTCTAATTAAAATTTTTGTGATAAAATTGAGCAAACTACGTGATGAAAGAGATTCCTAGGTAGTTTTCATTCAGTTACTCGGGTCATATTCATTAGAGTTCAAATTGGAGAAGAGGAGAGAGAGAGAGAGAGAGGAAAAATGTTAGAAGCACGTCGATAAACTATAGCACGATATTGGCGTTCTGAGAGCAGTTGGCGAGTTGCAGACGATGCTTGCTGATATGTTAATTCAGCACCCTTCATTACTTTTATTACACGTGGCACGACTCGCGCATACGCGGCGCGCGGAATTTTCAAGTGCAGCTCTCGTATCCATGCGTGTACAGTATAACGTATCCAATGCACGATTTGATAAGCGGAATGAAACCGAAAGCAGGCAGCTCTCATATTCCGGACGATCTCGTGCTCGCCGCTGCCGATCTCTGCGCAGACATGCCTCGTAGGCAGGTTCAACACTTGTATTGGTTACGGCGTCTTGCTTTCGCCCATTCCGTCTCTCTCTTTCTGTGCATGTCTCGGCTACGCGAGCCTAGCCATGGCCAGCGCATTAGATCGTAGCGGGAAATTAATTAGCCCGAGCAATATGATGTTCCCTGTCGTTGCTCCCAAGATGAATGATATCTCTCAGAGGTGTACAGTGCTCTCGCTATTACGAGAGAGAACCGCGCGCACGAACAACAGATTGTATCTTGATCAATGAGAGACGCGAATTGATTCCGTGCCGACTTATTGGGATGTAAGCAAAGCATGTACATACAGCGCGATTGACTTGTAATGTGACTTGGAAAATTTCTCCGCGTCCAATGTGGGGAATTCGGTTCGGATACCGGGACTGTGGGCGTGCGAGACGCCAGGTAGAGATTCGATGACTGGTTGGGGGGAAATGACGTTGAGGAAGATCATTCGTACGAAGATACAGCGCGAGCGATCGACTCGATATTTTGGCTACAAAATGTGTTTCGGACGTGCGCAATTATTGCTTTATGAATGATTTTCCTTTTATACAGTCTCAGAGTCATTTGGTATGGTGTCATTAGTGAGATCAAATATTTTCCTTGCCATAGGTAGTATGATGATACCGGTCAGACGTGGCCAGTCGCGAACTGACTGGACACACTGCACCAATATAATCAGGCCACTGACGGGGCCCTGCTTTCAGGTGCCACGGTCACAACTACCTCCAGGAAATCTCCGGTCACAATTTCGTCTCCGTTTTCGAGATAGTATGCTGGCCCAATGCACATGGGCCATATTCCTTTATATCGAGATCTAAAAATAAGCCACATCATACCTCTTTCGATTCTGAAGCGAGTGAATCTGATAGATTGTCGTCTAAAGATTATATCTTACCAGATTTTTCTAGGCATTGCTTCACGCGCAATACACCTTCATTGTCGTAAGTATTGCCATCACTTCCACAAACGGGCTTTATGTGCAAGGGTATAACAAAGTTACATCGATCCTCATATTCGGATATCACATCCTCGTATTCGGACGTCACGTTCTCGTATTCCGATGTCACATCCTCATATTCGAATGTCACATCCTCGTATTCGGACGTCACGTTCTCGTATTCCGATGTCACACCCTCGTGTTCCAATGGCGCATCCTCGGATCCAAATGGCGCGGCCTTCACAATTTTTAGTACCAAAGTCACATCTGGAAGTGGGATAAACGCGTCTTGTTGATTGATTGAATGAGAATGTAATGCAACACATTAATATTTTCAAAAGTGACTAGAATAGATTGGAATTTTTGTTGATATTCTTTCCAACAGGAGGACGTCCACGCCAAATTTGGGAAGTTTCTGCACGACATTTTTTTTTCGCCTCGCAAAGTTTTTTGATCGGTTAGATATATTGAAACATGATTTTA
>JAPYYZ010000520.1:0-20802 GCA_030522705.1 Eretmocerus eremicus
TGTATGGTGGTCTGGTTGTGCACAATTTTAATTGGGTATGATGAGGTAGCTTGGTGATGTTATTCTTTTCCATCTTTTAGAAGCTGTCCCCTGTGATAAACCGTCTCATTTAAAAAGATTGACCATACCGTCTGGAATGAATACATTCGTTTTTAATGAATGTCTTCAGTATCATACCAGAATGGATAATCAGGGTAAGAACGTCTACATTCTAAGCCTTGTTGAGCTTATTAGGCAAGCGTATTCACTCAATTTCAAGGGCACATCATCTACTTTATTGAGTGCTCAAGGATTTTCTCAGACATAGAAATTGTGACACAAAAACCACATCCAACAAGTATGAAAGTATTATGGAATGAATTCTTCACTCAAAATCTAAACAAGAGCTATTACCCAGCTAAGTGATGTTTAGCATTTCTAGTACAATGATTGTCTCAAATGAAGGTAGCTTTTGAATCCTATAAAATTCTGTGCAATGCATCTAACCCGAGGCATTCAGAAAGTTCTAGAAGAGTACACTGGTAGTTCGACTAAAGATAGGATGAAGAGACGGATGAAGAGACCCAGTTCTGAGATAGATGAGGGCAGGCTTACCTCAAATCACTAAATAGCTCTGTACTTGCTTCCTATTGTAACTTTCAAGGGTGTATTGTGGCAAACTACACTACATCTTGAGTTACCCCGAAGTCATTTCATCAATACTGTCTCTCCAGCAATATCGCTAACTTTGTTTATAACACGGTCCTCGACACGGTTGAGAAACAAACCATATGGAGGACGCGGACGAGGAAGTAAAATATTTTGTTTACTTCACGGGATTTGACGAAGAGACGAGATTCCGCGATCCCACGCTTCCACGCATGCATCCACAGACCGACCACGTGCATTTGCTGGCATTTGCTCAACTGCCGGTCGGCCGCGTTTTCTCTCTTTTCCACCGCATCGTGCTTTGGATATACCTATATACTACAATACATATACGCAAGCAGGGGAAGCAGGAAGCAGGTGCAAGAGTTGCAGCGGACGGTTGGAAAATGAATACCTATGCCTGAGCCATTTTCAACTTGAGAATTATATCAAGAAACTCACGGAACGAAGTGCAATATTTATCAGTGCTTTTGGAAAAATGTCGATGCTTGCGGGCCCGAGGCGCAAGCAGAAGTGGACACTGAATCCACGAGGCAAACAATGGAGCGAAGGTTAGGACTCCTTCCAGAACCTATAACTTTTACCAATGAGTCTGATTTATGAAGAAATATATTCATGTAATCAATATCAAGGAAGGATCTCCTGGATTTCTAGTATAGATATAATAGATTTTGGTGCTCGCGTGACACCCTGTGATTGAATTCTCATTTTTTTTGTATTTGCAGATTCTGGCAAGTATGGCCAAAAAATTCTGGAGAAAATGGGTTGGAGCAGCGGAAAAGGTCTTGGAGCACAAGAGCAAGGCATGGTTGAACACATCAGGGTGAAAGTCAAGAATGATCAAGTTGGTAAGTTGTCCCACTGTTGAGGGATTGATCATTACTGGTGCTGACGGCTGATGATTTATTCTCTTTGTCATTTTCTCTGTGTAAGTGATTTTATCAACTTATAAGAATGTTTTCCCTAAGGAATTGGATATGATAAGAACCGTGATGATCATTGGACTGAACATCAAGACAACTTCAATGATCTTTTGAAGAAGTTACAAAATGAGCAAACTGATGATACCGACGTAGCTATGGAGGATAAGGATAAAGTATTGAGTGGAAAGTCTTTAGAAGAAAAGTCTAAACTGAGTCAAAAAAGAGTCCAGTAAGTAATTTTTCATATCAAAAGATTACTGCCGTCTGGATAGAGCTCGAAAGAGCAGGTGCCGAGATGTGAAACTAGGAAATTACATCAAAAGATTACTGCATTTTTCCATAACAAATTCCATATTAATTTGGTTTCGAAATACATAACTGCTTTTGACTGCAAAATTAATCACTGCTTCTTTGATATTCTGCAACCATCCCTTATGTAAACGGAAACTACTATTGATTTTTTTATTTCAGCTATAAGAAATTCACTCGTGGCAAAGATGTGAATAAGTACAGCATGAAGGACCTGGCCAATATTTTTGGTAAAAGAGACTTGGATGAGAAAATTCCTGAAAAAGTGTCAGAGGAGCAAGAAGAAATTGTTCATGATCCTGTTGGCGCAAAAGACACCACTGCTGGAATCTTAACAATTAAGGGTGGTAATATAAATGACTATTTCAGGAAAAAGTTCAAGATGTCTGTTCAGTCCCCACCATTAGAACAGAATGAGTGCTCAGATCTAGAAACAGGAAAGACAAATGGAATCAGCTATGGAGATAAAAGCCGGAGCAAATTCTATATCAATGATATCACTTGTTCTAATAAGCAGAGCTCTGATAATGAATCAGAAGAGCGACTTGGATTTGGCTTTAAGAAGGGTGGTATGAGTACATTCTACGTCTCTGATGGGACATGTACCAATGATGAAGTTCCCAATCATCAAACTGGCAAAACCTCAAATGTTGAACTCACAAAAAAAAGTTCTAAGAAGTCAAAAAACAAGAAATCGGACGATTTGAATTACGTTTTTGATAACCCTTGTTTGGACTTGAACATATTGGATTCACCTCAACCCCGGAAAATTAAAAAGGAGCAGACGCAGAATCAAATCACGCCCAAAAAACGAACAAATGAATTCATTTACGAAAATGAAGGATTGGATAAAGAGTGCCTTGACGACGAGCCAGTTCCAAAGAAACGGAGAAGCGATTTATTGTGTGTAGAAACACATCTTGATAACTCAACCAAATTGACACCCAAGAATTTCAGAGATATTAAAAACCAGTCATTGGGAAATAATGAAAGTTTTTTACCAGAATTAGAAGTCATTCGGAAATCTACGCCAAAAAAGTTCAAAAAGAAAAAGAAGAATGATCCAACTGGACTTGAGAACCCTGCTCTAGATATAGATTCATTTGACAGTGTAAACCCTTATGAGGTTAGAAGGGAAAGCAATAACGAAGTTCAACGAAATGTTTATGAGAATCCAGGATTGGAATTGGAAGATTCTGATGAATTGACATCCAAGATGATGGAGACTGAATGCTCTACTGAATCTTCATGCAATGCTTATAGCAACCCAGCATTGGCTATCGAATCTTTGGAGCAAGAAGTATCAAATAAATCTATTAATGAAAGCATTGTTGCAGGTATGGCCAGTGTGTACGTGAATCCTGCATTCAATCTAGATAATACAGACAGCCCAAATCACAAAAAGACAAAAAAAGAAAAGAGATCAAATGCTGCATCAGACAAAAATGCAAATCTTCAGACAAGCTATGAGAATTTCAGGTCGTCATCAAAAGATGAATATTCTATTGAGTGTGAAATTTTGCCTCATGAGAAAAAAAACTCTATCAGCCTGCAAGAATCAGCTGATGAGCCTACTCCAAAGAAAAAAAAGAAAAGTAAACTGACGTCTCATGGGTTAGAAAACCCAGCATTAGACTTGGATATTCTCGAAAATGAATCCAAAGTGTCTACGGGTTTTGAAATCGTAAAGTTTGATAGTGGGTTAGAAAATGTGGGCCTCGACTTATCTGATGAAGATGTGAAGAAAAAACGAGTAACTTTCAATGATGAAATTGAATACAATACCGATATTATCAAGAAGAAGAAGAAGAAAAAGATGAAGAAATTGGACAAATATGAGGTAGTGACAAGCAAATTGAAAAGAAATTCAGAGCTAATGGAACCAGTTGCTTTTGTTAATGAGGCTTTGGACATACAGATATTGAATGAGGAACAAATTGATAACGAATTGAATGAAATCAAAAGTAAAAAGTCTAGACGAAAAAAAAATCGACGGTTATCAACCTTGGAAACTATTCAAGAAGCTCCTGAGGAAGAGGAAATTTCAATTGTAGAAACCCGAGTGAGGAACTCCGATAACGATATCGAAATTGTTGGCGAATTCACTCAAGGAGATGAGCCAGAGATTATGGATAGTGCCTCCAAAGTTGAACATAAAAAGAATAAAAAGAAAAGAAATATCATAGCGAAGAACGCCAGTAATCATGAGTTGGGAGACGAGATAATCGAAGAAATAGATATATCGGAAGAAGTTATTACTAGCAAAAAATCTAAAAAAGTCAAGTCAACACAGGATTTTCTACAGGATGCAGGGACATATTCTCAGTTGAACAATTCTGAGAAAGAGAATGATTGCAGGACTGAATATACCAACAAAATTAGTAACAAAAGGAAAGGAAAGAAGAAAAAACCATCTCATGAAGATGTGATGAGTCTAGAAGAATTTTTGAATGAGGATAGTGTCTCAAAAATCAAAGCAAGAGGAACAAAGTCCTCAACAGATTCTGTAGCTGAGAAAGGCAAAAATAGAAAGAGTGGCTCAAACACATTTGAGAATGATAGTCCTCAATGCACCTCACAAAAACACCAGAAACCAAAACACGTGATGAAATCATTATTTATTAAAAATCCTACATTGATGTTCAATGGTTCAAACATCAATGAAATTAAAGGTTACGGCTCCCAAATCAGTCATCACTTTCACTAATTTTAACAATCCTTCCAATTTATATGGAAACATGTACAGTAGATGTAGGTGTTGACTTTTGCATTATGTAAGAGTATCCTATTAATCTTGATTTTTTATGGATTTACTCATTTACAGATAGTATAAGTATCAAGAAGATGAATTTGTTTTTGATTGAGATATTTGTTGAATGTGCGAGTAAGAATAAATCTGAGAGAATATTTTTATAATTTTTGCAATAGTGTTCTTGTATCTTTGTTATTCAAAGCCCACCCATCTCATCTTTCAATTCAACATTGTAAACATGATTTAGATGACAGAAAATCTTACCATGGACTTCCATAGCATGATTTTCCAAGCTAATATTATGTTAGCTTTCTAGTTCCTGCACTTGAAGAATCTTCATTAAGACTGCATTTAAAAATAAATTTCACTTTATTTTTCAACGCTTACAATTATTCTCAGAGGATAGACACTAACACGTTCTTGAAGGATATGGCATACACTTCAATCAACAGAATTTTCTATTGACATACATTCTCCAGAAGAAATTTATCTGATAAACAGTGAGACAGGCTTGGGAGAATGTCATGTTTTTTTCAGTGAATTATCTCATCTATCTATAACTATAAGATTACGAAAATTCGTTTCTCAAAATGGTAAGTTATTGTCCACACTATCTATTCAGTTCATCAACATTGCATTGCTTTTACGTTTTGACTTTCAAAACACTAATACAGATTTGTTGATTTCTGGACTAGATAGCGATTTTCCTCAGAATTATTTTCAACCAGTCTTTTAAACTCTACATGGATGAATTTCCTTTAAACAAATCAACCTTCTAAAAAAATGATACAAAAATTTATACTTAAAATCCATTTAGCTTCCAAAAGCTTGTGTAAGAATGCTGAACTTTTAGTCTGAAATGCAAAGGTCAGAGTCAGCTGCCAAAGCCAGCATTCTAGCCTTATACATTCTTTTATACTTTTGTGATTTCTTTTTCTCTTTCTCTAATGCTTTTGATATCCTTGACTCTCTGAGGAGAGCATCATCCAAATCTTTCTTTACTTTTACATATTTACTGTTATCTTGACAAGATACTTTCTTGGCATATATGAGTCGAATGTGTCTGATAGAAGCTCTAGCATTACATTGAGGACATTTATTTGCACTCTCATTATTTGAGTTTAACCATTGCTTGATGCAGTTCAAACCAAAAAGATGTCCACATTTCAGAGAACACAACCTATGATTCCCTACACTTGTCCACCCTGCCAAACAAATGGGGCACTTTTGATCTGATTCAACTGTGTCATCATCAATTAGATCATCCTCAGTGTCCAACCTTCTCCTTTTTGGCTCTAAAATTATCAATTTCAATCATAAGATCAATCATTGAAGTAGCAATGATAGAAGTTATACTTGATATCTGATACTTACGAGGTTCTGTGATTTCTTCTATGTCCGAATCTGCAATAGAATATACTGAACTGTCATCCATACTTGAGTCGTCATGATGAGATTGAGGACTATAAGGAATGGTTGAATCATCATCGGTGTAAATTGACACTGCTTCAGATTCATGTTCATCATAATGGTCAGTACTGTCATCAGCATTCACATCATTTAAGTCCATATCAGTGCGCACAGAATATTGTGACATGTTTTCTTCATAGTCGTCTCGGAGACTTCCAAGATAACCAATTTCCTCTTCAAAGTCATCTCCAAAAGTATCAAGAGAACTGTCTGCAATATCCTCAACCATAAAAGGAGGAATCCTAAAAGGAGTATTAGATTATTAGATATAGGAAGAAGTGAAAACTTCAAGAGCTAAAGATTTATTGAAGAGAAAGCTGAATGATCGTGATGTTTACCTGACGTGATAAGGAGAGTCCATGGTATCTTTGATTTATTGAAACTCACTAGTTAATTCGACTTCAAACAGAATTTCATTCATAACGAATTATATTCAAAAACTTTCTGCTTTAAAATTACTGAAAAAATTTATACGGTGACGGAGTTATTGGAGAGATAAAGATAAAACTGAAGATCGTTGACCGCTAAAGGTGTAATAAGTATATCATAACCTTTCATGAAACTTTTACACGACATGTGTGTGTATGTGTGTGTGTGTTTCTGTTGACAAACTTCACTCCCACTACTCACGAGTCACGATCCGAAATTCCGAACTCATCATTCTAATCAATTCAATAATCTATTATAATATTAGGTCTTCTTTCGGCTTGTAATGAACGAAATTTGGGAGTAACTTTGCGCGAGTTCTAAACATTGATACTCAATCTAATGCCCTTTGCTATTTGAATAAGTGATCAACAAATGTTTATGGCAAAAGCCGGTAAACCATGGCGCGTACGGAGAACTTGCGACTTGCATTCGAAATATTCGAATTCACGTACGAATGAATATGGCTTATCTGGCAGTTTTTTTCGGGAATTTTACCGAGAATTCCATATTTTTCCTTTCAGAATCGTTGATTACGGGAAAACGATATTCCGACATGTTATTGTGCCAAAGACAAAATTTAGCATGGGGAATTCTACAAGTTTGAGGCCCATGTTAATATAAAAATGCCATTATTATTGTACGGTTTTTCAACTGCATATGACAGCCTATGTTTTGTAAGAAACCACACTGTTAAAAACATCAAACTAGCTTAATGTACAAGGGAAACATTCAACTAGCTGAATGAATCTAATTTTTTTTTTGTTTGTTTAGCTTGTTTTGTAAAGAGACATTTAGTTTTTTACAGAAAAAACTGCACAAGCAATATGACTCCATACAAACTCAAATAATTTGGTAATCCATTGTAGGTACAGGATAAGAAAAGCTCTGACAAGTGAAAATAAACTATGTAATCTGAGTATTGACTTTGAAACAAACAAATGCAACTTTGGAAGATATGGGCATTCCAATCTATTATTACATAAATCATAGAATTCCATCTCACCAGGAGTCTTACATGGTTTTTTCAACATGTATAAAAATAATCAGAAAACCATTGCATGTGTCCAACATCTATTTACAGCACTGAGTGCACATAATTATTAAGAAATATTGGTATAAAGTCTTGCAACATCTTCGCGTTCTTCTAGTTTCTCAATTAATTTACTCACTAACTCCATTTGATCATCTGACAAAGACACACATTGTTGAGGTATGTATTCAATCTCTGACTTAATGATCTTGTAGTTTAAATCTTTCAATTTTCTGTGAACTTTGAGGTGATCAGATTCTTGACATGAAAACTGCAATAAAAGATTTTATGAATATTCTAGAGAAAATTGATTCACGAAAATGAGAGCATTCCCAACATTTCTCATACCTGTAAGAATTCCTGATCATCTTCTTGGACCTTCTCCACTTCTTCAGCACCCACTTCAATAGCATCATCAGTAACTTTGTCCATATCTCTATCGTCAACTTCTGCTACTACAACACCCTTTTGCAAGAATGTGCTATCTTTTACTAATTCATTTGGAGTAAACCTTGAAACATGCCAAAGTCATTATATAAGTTCCCAATACTTGGTAGTATAATAATGTTACTATTAAATTTTGCGCACATATTGATGAATTACGATTTTAAAAAATGTTGGGTTCAAGTAATAGATGTACTGCTTCCAGAATGGTATTTTGCATGCTTACAATAAAATAAAAAATTTGCCTAACTATGGACTGCACTCACATTGATCTTCTCAGTGGAGTATTTATTTGCTGTCTAGCTAAACTAGCATTATCTGTTATTAAGTGTATGAGTATAACAGATCCAGCTGGTCCTCTGCTTTCAACAACTACCGATTGAGTAGGCTTAGCGGCTTGCATCTTTTCAAGAGTACTTCTTATCGTTGCCATGGGTAAAGCTGCATCTTTTGCTGCTTCGATTACCCTAGCTAGTCTCGGATTATCATTTGGATTTGAACTTTTGCCCTCTGTAAGACAAAAATCTCAAGATTAAAAGCTAGCATAGCATTAACTTATACAACATTTAGAAATCCTAATCAAGAAGAAAATGTTCAAGCATTAAAATCAGGTGGAATAGAGTTACAGAAATGATATATAAATTCATTTCAACACTAATCTGTTATTAAAATTAAGTAGATGAGAACACAAGACCTGCTATGGCGATCTTCATTTTCCTGACAATACTCATTAGGGCTGTGGCTCGTTGACTATCCTTGAGGGCTTTGATATGTTTGATGTTAGACCATTTACTATGGCCGGCATACCTTCTGAAATCTTGGCCAGGTATGAAGTATTTCCGAGATAGAACATGTTTGATGAAAGTACTCATCTTTTTCAGCTATTCAGAACATCAAATAATATGTTTTGACTACTTCAACAATGACATCTCTCCTCGGGTTTGAACTGTTTTTGTTTTTTTGATTACCGCGTGCCGACTGCCGAGTCCTTACTCGTATGTTGCGTTATTTCATATAATCGGATAAGGATCAACAAACCGGATTTATAAATACAAAGAGTTCTGTTCTTCAATTGTCGAGACAGAGCCGCAAGTCTGCCTCGTATCGTGCCTTTGGAAAAGTTGGAACAAGTTGGAACTGTTCCAATTTGGAACTTATTGCAAAATGAAGTTGGAAATGAAGATCGTCGTCTGCTCTTGATTATTTTTCATACTCAGTATATGGGTGAGGTTAGAAAGGTTAGCATGAATTATTGCCGGGCGGGAGCTCTTTGAACTGGGAAAGAAAATGTTCCATCATAGGAGGCAGCGGAGGATGAGCGGAAGGATTATAACGACCAACTTTGATGATAACTCTAATCCGTGATCAACTGTATTTCATTCAGCTGTAAGAATCATTTTTGTACAAAATCTTTGTAGAAAAAATATAACTTAGTTCGAGTATTCAGAACCATCTAACACTTACAAGCACAATCAACATTCTCACATTCATCTAATTTTACCTTTGCAACTACAGGACATAAAAAATAGCAAAAATGCGGTTGCACCCTAGCCAGTAGGGAAAGTCTCCTTTGATGATGAAAATTTGTGTGTTGAAATTTGTGAGGCTCCCTGATTGGTAGTCTCCAAATTGAAAACAAATTGTATCCACTTCAATGCTTGAAGGCACTTCTGTGATGAAAAGGATATGATAAAGTGATTTTCACTTCTCAAAATGGGAAATAGAAGCTGGAAAGAATCTCACTTTTTTTGGAAGCCAAACATGTTCAATAAACTCTGACCCTGAATTTTTCCATCCTTCTTAGTGACACCTTTGGATTTCTTGGCAGAAGATGATCCTTGCTACAAGTAGAATATTCATTTGATCAGATTACTGAGAATATTTGTATCATTTTTTATTTTGGTGAAAAATGTGATATTACCATAGATGATGATCTATTTGGACTATTTTGGAATGACGAGTTATTTCTGGATCTTTTCCCGGATACAGGATTTTCGTATCTAAATATGCTAGATCTGCTCTCTGAAAAAACTGATCTGGTGATGGAAAATTCCATATCCTCTTCTTCTTTTATTGAAACACTGCTTTCATTTTTCTCCACGTTTAATTCTTCCGTAACAACTGCCTCAGAAACTTGACGTTTTTGCTCTGAAGAAACATTTCCAACTGAGTGGAGAGGCTCTTTATCAACTGGATCATCACAGCTCATGACTGACGTGTCAACATCTTTTCCATCACTGGATCCTTTATACCCACTGTCTTTGTCACAATCTTCTTGGACAGGCTCTTGCTAAAAATTGAAATTAATTGAAGATGATTAAAAATGATAAGATTTACATACTTTAAATGTTTCAAGTCATACCAATTCATCTTCAAACTCTTCGGATTCAGGGATGATCACAGCTTCGTTGAGGAATTCCTTATTCTCTTTGCAGTCTTCTTCGTCGACGTTAGTAGTCATGGATTCAGCAACGTCCATGGGCTCCTCTTGAACTTCTTTTTTCACTTCCGATGCGAAAAATTTGCTCTGAACGATTACTGTATCATCGATCAAGGTGGGCCTGAATCGTAGTCTCGCGGGTATCTTTTTCCTCGCCCTGTCGACTAAACTCGGAGACGTATCGCTGGAGTCGCTCATTTTTCTGAAGGGATTGCTTCTTCTGTAAAATACGGGCGAAGTTTGCTCCTTCGGAGGAAGACCCTCCGTCGTTTCCTTCGCCGCGACGGGTTTCGGCGAATCTTTATTATTATCACCTTTGTACATCTGGACAATCTCATCTGAGGACATTTCACATTCTGAAAAAGAAGAGAAAAGTTCGGAATAAAGTAATTGTTTTCTCGGAACATTTTCCCTCCGATGAAGATTGAAAGTCAGTTATACACAACGCAACAATTCTGATGACAATTACGGATAAGTTATTACTAATCCCAGCAGGGTTTTATCAAATATGGAGGAAAGTTAATGTGGTTTGAACATCGAGATGCTCTATGGATTTGAGAAGTCAATCAAATGTTTGTCGCCGTTTGAAATTTTAGTAGGCACCTCTCGTTTCTAAACGATGACTACAATTAGAAGCAACAGTGTTTGAAAAATTCTGATTTTCAATTATGATCCCAAGATTTTTTTTTTTCGATCGATCAGTTGCTCCTCGGAAATAGCTAGAAAGGAAGCATGATTCGTAAAAGCGTAATTTAAAGAGCGAATTTGATCCATCTTCTCATCCTGTCGACGTCGAAAGTTACAGTTTCAAGAAAAAATTACCTCGGCATTGCTTAGAATATCGATGCATTTTCATGGAAGCCGTCTTGCGGATACAAAGACTCTTGTGACAGAACCATTCGATTCAACAAACTCGAAAATATACAAGCTTAAGAATAACTTGCAGAAAAATTGATAAAAATGGAGTTTCATCTTGATTTCATTTACAAACGAGATTGCACTATCCTGACGAATCTCACCACCAGCACGATACAAACTGGGGCCACAAAAACGCTGTTTCGATTTTCAGTTTTCTGTTCGATCACAGCTGATGAATTTTTGTTCGATTCTAACAATAATACGATTATGCGCCTCAGTTTGAGATGCTTTAAAATTCTGCAAGATTTTGCCCCGATACGGGCAGCTACGATGACATCTCAATTTTCTTAGTAATGGCCGATAGCATTTCCCGAATCCAGGACCTTTTGTCATGACAAAATGTGCTGAATAATGTTTTGTTGGACATCGTGGTGTCAGTTTGGATGTAACGACTGCAATTAGCGAAATCCTTGGACAAAATCTCCACTGATCCTCTACGCGTAGAGAATTCATCACATCACCCGAATATTGAAATTCTATTCAGCGGAGATCTGTCGTTCAACGCTCCATACAAATGTAAATAAATGTGCAAGAGGCAAGCTAGGCACACGTTACGATGTGGATATTTCGAGCATTCATAATTTGTTGAAGCTAACGAAAGACGGATTTTACCTCTCGAAACTTTTATACTCTGATGAGATCTACCATATGCGATACCCAGCGATCCAAAACTTTTTACCATTTTTTCTGATCACCAGCTGTGGACGTCCCGTCATGCAAATTTAACGATATTGACCGATTCATTGATGAAATTATGGCGAAATTATGTTTGATATGAAGAAAGTATGTTTGTAAAAGATCATAATGCCTCTTCTAAGTATGACAAAATCCCGAAATCGAGATTTCATGTTGGCTATCGAAAATTACAAGAAGATTCCATATATATTTTTTTGTATGGAGTGACGGTCTGGAACTACTCGTTACGCGAACCATGTCTGTTAAATTTTTAAAAAAAACGTGAATGAAAGACCTCTCTTCCGAATTCTTCAAAATCCATATCCGTCAGAGGCAGCCACCAAACACAGATTGCATGGTATGAATAATTCACACAGCCTGCATCGGATGGCAAAACAATCGTCCTTCTGAATCAATGCGTCATCGCCATCAAGACATTGTAAACACAATCAAATCTAGCGCGGGAAAGGTCAGTCGGCTCAGAGGTCGCTTCGCTCGCTTTCTGGGGGAATTCCAGGGACCCTATTCTCCGCTCTCCCACGAGGAGAAAGAAGAGGATGGCTCCAGTCAAAATGGCGTCGCATCAAGAGCATTGAATACTGCGTACGAAGGGCTCAATTCGACGAAATTCGAAGAAATTGCGTGTTCATTCCGGAGCAGCGACGCGAACAAGAAACGCACCTCTCCACGTGATTCAATTGTAAAACTTTGAGAACTCGTCGAGTCACGGTTGAGGCGTTGGAGCAACGTGCTGAATGAGACGTAACAGCGACAGGTTATGGTTTCGTGCTGTAGTTGCGGTCGGATAATTGTGTCCGGCACAATAAGATGCAGCAGATGCTCTTCGCCTTTTCACTTGTCCTGCTCGCATAGATATCAGATATCGCACGACGGCGTTTTCAACGTCTGCTGCGGCAACGACGCTTTGTACTTCCAAAGGGGTCCCACTGGCTTCATGCGCAATCGGGGCAACAAGCGTAGACAACAGCAGCGTCAGCAGCAGCCCCAGCCGCTAATTCGACAACAACAGCAGCAAGAGCCTCAGACCGTTCAATCGCAGCCACAGCCACAGGCTCCACAGCAACAACAGAGCGAGAGCTCAAATGGTGTGGCTTTTCTGCACGCGGCACAGAACAATAACGCTATGAGATTCGCCAAAGTACAAAAAGTTGAGCCCGTAGAAGACATGACCTGCAACGACAAGCAACCCGACGACGATGATCCAGAGGTAAGCATGATCAAGTTTTCTTCCGCACAGGATAGCACCTGCACTCGTAGCAGTGCTGAGCTGACTGAGTTTCATGGATAGGAATTTGATGGTTTCGGCACTTGTGAATGCAGTAGAATGCAAGCATCAAGCTGTGATTCAGTTATTGAGATTGACAGCTCAAGCACATTCATTCTCTTATCTGACACTGCACTTCAGTTAAAACCAAACATCCTCTCATCTCATTGATGACCAGAGTCAATGCATCACATACCAAATTCGTTGTTTATAATCTCCTTCATTGTACTACCCCTTCTCACAAGGGACGAATTATTCACAAGTTACCCAGAGCAGCCCAACCTTTCCTGACCTGAGTCCCATTTCTAAGAGCATTGTACGACAGAATTTTATTTTTTAGTGAACTCTCAGCCAAAGTTTGACCATTTACAAACTTTTTATTCACCATAGAAGGCATAAACTTTCTCAGCAAATAAATAGAATTTTTGCTCTTTTGCAGGTTTTAGAACTGAACATTGACAATGAGAACCTTTCTCACGACGACTCAGTTGAAATAATTGAGGAAACAGTCATTAATGAAGAAGAACCAAGAATAATTGAAGAGCCAAGAGTTCGCTTGAACCCATTGTCAAGCCTGAGCAGCAGCAAAAACAACAAGATCACATTGGAAACAGTCTGGGATGGCATTGCATCGTTGCAGTCCTCCATATCAAATATTTCTAATTCACTTGATAGCGTATCAACACAATTGAACACAATAGATCCTCGGATTGTTGAGTTGGAGTCAACTCTCAACACCATCAAAACTAAAACAGCAAACTTTGAAAATGTACAGAATGATGTTAGCGGATTGAGAAATGAACTCTCTAGACTCACAGATGAGTTGGAAGAGCTCAAAACTCAAGACAAACCTCTTGATATCTCCAACATTTTTGTGGAGATGAAGGAGCGCGAGATGAAATCCAGAAATATTTTGATCTACAATGTACCTGAAGATAATCTCAGAATATCTCAGGATTATTCTACAGTTGAAGATATCAACAAATTCAATGCTCTAGTAGCTGCAAGAGATAATTCGCGAGCTCGTGAAATATTGTCCCATGTTCCAAATGTTGACCTGGATGATATTGAAACAAGACGCCTAGGCAGAATGAGGCAAGACTGGAACCGTCCTTTGAGAGTTATTTTACAATGTAAAGAAGATGTAATACAAGTTATGAGGAACCGAGGTCTAGTACCCAGACCCTACGGCGTAAAAACTGATCTAACCAGGTATCAACAGAACAAGATCAGAGCTCTGAAGGAAGAATTGGAGAAAGTCAATGATCCAGACAACCCTACCATGACCATCAAGTTTGTCTCTGGAGAACCTAAGATAATTCCTATCAGACGGGACTTCATGAAGGGAGAATAATTGCTTGTAAAAATCTGAGCATCTTCAAATTTCTCCTATTTCTTATTGCTTTCAAGTATGTCAGAAATTTTTTCTACAAAGTTCAAGTGAGTAAATGGCATTGATAACAGTGCACTGAATGTAATTTCGTTTCATTAATCTATCCTTTTTAGATTACTGAAATTTTTAGATTGAGCATATTGAGAATTATACGTGTGTCTCCAAGCGTTCTCATAAATTTATAGGTGATAATCTACTCATCTTTGCCCGGTTTCTTTTTGTAAAACTCAACATTCGCAACTTTCAATCCCGAAAAATTATTTGATAAGTCATTGTATTTTCATAAGAAAGGCATCATAATACTCCTAAGTAATGAAGTAAGACAATGATGTACCACTTTTGACATTTCATCGATTCATTTCCAATCATTTTCCCATTGTCCTGACACTGAGGAACTTCTCATTTTTTACTCTGAATTTAAATTGTGTTAGCATGTAGAAGACTTGTTTCACTTCTTGGTTAAAGTAGATCATTAATACTCCAAGAATCCTCAAGATCAAGAAGATCTCTTTTCATCTCAATTTACAAGTAAAGTAATGTACAGCAATTCAAATTCATTCAAATATTTAGATGAAATGTAGTCTGGCAAAATTAGAAGAGAAACAATACTGGAGTACTTGTAGTGAATATGAGAACATCTTTTTTTACGGAATGTGTTATCATCTGTTCACAATGATGCCTCATTTTGAGTATCCGGTTAAGATTAGCAAGTAGTTCATGATTTCTCGTTTTCTCGATACAACTAAATGTTGATATATGAATTCTTGGAAAATAAACGCATCTGTGGCGACCAATTTTTGCATTTCCGTAAATGACCCGTTGTATAACTTCGGTATATTGATTGAAACCATGAGATGACTTTTTACGATTAGAAATTGGTTGAAAAATCGAAGCTCATCCAATGAAATACTTCAGTCATGGTAATTCAACTGAGAAAACTGTCATATAATAGAAGTCTTCACAAGGTGTTGGGTCAAGGAACGTAGCTTGACCCAGCAACGCGATTTTGAAGGGATGAAAACATTTTTCTATATCAACCCAATATTCAGATAAAAAATAAGAAAGACGAATAAATGACTCACCCTCAAAAGTCCGTTTTTTTGGCGTAATGCTTTTCTTCAAAGGGCCTGTGTTCATCACAGCCACTTGACCTCGAGTGCTCGGCGTTCTGACAGGTACTTTTTTTTCTTTAGTTGGCGTTAGAGCCGATTTTTTTTCTTTTCCTTCTTTCAACACAAAGTTTTTGGACCAAATGCTCGCATGTTTAGCCACTTTTGTCTCACTCCAGGCATTATTGAGTTTTTGGCGAGCCTGTGGAAAAGAAATAATTTCGAGCGTCAGAGAACCTCATAGATACTTCAAGAAACTGGCTTGTAGACACGCAGATTCTAATGAATTCAACGTGTTGAATTTAGGCACGTTGCGAACCACAAAGCACTCGAGAAACATTTACCTGCGGACATTTTTCGAGGAAAACCATTTGACTCGGGGAAACTCTTGAATCAAGAGTTGACAAAAAATATAGTTCAATCTCAACATTTGTCACGAAAAGTTGATGGAGACATCGATCTTAGCCATGATTTTGAGCTATACAAAAGACGGACGTGACCACCCATACACGGCTTTGAGAGCCGCGTAAGCTCGAAAAAATGTCAGATGCCACAAAAATCATTATGACGTTCATTTTACCATGAGCCAAGCTCATATACAAATTTTGAAATCTTGTTACAATTGAGCAAGGAGTTACGAAAACGACATGGTTTTCAGCAAGCCTCAAATTCAAAATTATTATGGCGCAGACAAGTTGAGATCGTAGGGCTGACTGATTTTCCTTATATTGAATTTTTGATCAGCATTCTTGCCAAAAGAGTCTTTTTGTCGGAAACCAAATTGATATGAAAAATCAAAGGTACAGAAAACTCACGTCAGGGTTGAAGTCGTGTAGCGGCTCCTTGGTGAAGGGATCGAAATTACCTAGAGCTAATTGCACGGCTAGCCGTTCGTCTATTTCAGTACCGGCATATTTGAGTTGCTCCTCAGTCACGTCTGATGTTGGAGGATAAAGGCGTACTTGTTTGCGTCTTAACGGGCAGTATACTAGCTGATGTTTAAATGTAACCAAGGCACACATGAAATTATCTCTATACTCTTTTGTGACAGTCAGTGACTTCATATTCAGACACGAACCAAGTCTTTGAAGAGCCTGGAAGAATGTTGTTCAATTTATCGGGCGTCAATTTGAAAACGTCTAGACTAAAGAAATTTTCTTATTATCCAACTGCTAAAGGATCTAGTCCATGAATATTGATGTTCAAATTTCCAAATAAGTTGCGGGAAGCAATGGTATAATGACGTTTCGCGTTTGCTCCAACATTCGTCAGCCAACAAGAGTTGGAAGAAGTAAAAAATTTAAGATGCTCCAGAACTGCATATTACATCATTAATCTGTGGCATCATTCCTTTTTGTTGGAGTAAATTATTGAACCAATCAGAAAAAGTATTAGTTATTGTCAAGACATAACAGAAAAACTCCACTCTTGTCAAACTCAAGTAATTCAATGCTTTGCCATAATTATGGAGTCCAAATTACGCTTTCCGTGGATCCCGTGATACAATTTTAGTTTAGACGCAGATCATCTTATTGACCAGGATAAGGAACATGATCACAAATTTTGTGAATATGATCTAATCAACTTACATTATGAATATCGTCATCAGAATTCTTGAGGATGAATTTACATGCTTTTGCCAAACCAATGCCAGGCAAAGAAGGTAAATAATCACAGCCAGAGAGAATACACATGTACCGAAACTTGTCCATGTGAAACTTGGATTGGGAGAGTCCCATTGATAAGTGCAGTTTGTCTTGTTCCACTAGAACTCCATAACCACACATATCCATTTTGAAAAAGATCTGTGAAGAGTTGAAAATTGTCAAATCAATTTTTTCATTTTCATCCATGGCAAGTATCTACTACTTTTGAGGAATTAATGAATTTAGAAGTAATATAAAAATCAAATATAAAAATTATGTATAATATCATAAGACATAGTTGTAACTAAATCAATTCAATACCTTTTTACAGCCAAACAAAGTCAAGTCACTATCTTCAGTTATAACCACATCAGCAATCCCTGATATGTTGAGATAGGCAAGTTGTGCATCAGCCTCATACGGCGCTACAATACAATCAACATTGTGCGCTTGGCATTCCTTGATCACTTCTAAAGCCATTTTGTGGCTTACGTCCAAGGATCTCCTCAGGAGATTTTTGCCTTCATAAGTTTTCCCCATTTTGATCAGTTCTGCAGCTCTTTTCCGATTGGCATTCCTTGATCTTTTGTGATTTGAATTGTATTAGTTTTACCATTTTAATGGCACATCAAATAATGCATTGGTATAAATGAACATACTCTCTCCTCTTTACTTCAGTCTCTGCCTTGGCAGGAAGATGTCTTCCATCAAAGACTAGAATAGGTTTGATGTTGTGACTAAGCAACATATTTACAAGTTTCATACAATATTTCACATACCTGGAAATAGCATAAATATTATGATACTTAGAATTGGTGTGTTTGAAAAAAATTATGAAGAGAAACAGAATTTATACTTACGCATCAGTAGCTTGACCCATAATTATTTTATCTGCACAAGAGAAAGCTCCTTTGTGCAGCCAACAGTACGTATCAATTGCAACAGTTTTTCCAGAAAACTCTGATATATTTGTTTTCCTTGAGGATTTTTCCAGGAAGGGTATAAGACCTGTGATACCCATCTTGAGAAGAATAAAAATTGGATTATTGAGTTTGATGTAGATGACTTATTACAGATGTTTTGATGAATCTAAAACATTTCATCAATGCAGATTGATTTTCGAATCAGAAGCCTGATTACATAGCAATCTTTTAGAGATGAGGTGGAATCAGTCGAGAAACAAATCGAATGAAAATACGGGGGAAATTCGGGGACTTTGGGAACAGAGGTAAACAAACTCAGCTCTGAATTAAAAGATGGTCCTGTGTTTTTCGAACGTAAAAACTAAAATGCTCCAAAATGAATAACAAATCAAACTGCAGTCTCGTTGGGCGTTAAGTATTCCAAATATTTACGGTGAAAAATATTTATATACGAACATTGCTTGTGTTATCCCCATAGACAAAGTCATATGCGGCAGAGAATCCTTTGACGGCGCTCTATAACCTTAAATGTAGTAACTCTAAATTGATCACTTAGAGTAACAAACTATCCATTGAACGACTAAACAAACAGAATTAGCATCTACTAAGGTGTCACGCACCAAGGGGTAAAAGTTATCGGACTAATATTCAAGGAAACAACATGCTCAAACTCGAAACACAACATTCCATTCAGCATCCAACACAACACACATCACGCACGATGACATCACTACTACACGTAAACACACCCACGAAAAAAAAGCGCGCGAGAATCGCACTGCACGCGAGATTACGGCGCATAGAAATATATTCATATACTTATTAGGTAGGTGTATAACAGGTGCATATCGAGGAATCTTGATAGAGATATTACAGATTATCTCCATGGGAATCTTACCAATTGGTAGGAAATGGGGAAATTCAAAATTTGACAGAACGTTACTCAATGTGACAGATGTCCTCATTTGAACATTCAATTTCGCCACTGTGCTCAATTCCACCACCGTTGAGGTCTTGGAAAAATGCGCGCCTCAGCTAATATTATGGCAGCGCAATCATCACGCTAGAAATGAGAATGCGAGGATCTATAAATCTTCGATTATCGATTCAAGAAACCATGCGCGTTTGCAAGATACATTTTTACAATTTTCGTAATTTTCAAACTATATCTTATGCGACTATTGTAACTGACTGACTGTAGATCATTTATTTCTCAATGGCGGCTCAGTCATAATTATCTTCTTGTATGCGCCTATATAGACTTATAGCGCGATCATTGCCCATCAAATAATACCTTCAAAATCTCTCCTAAGAATCACAATTAAAATTTCACCCCAGATCAACTTCTTGGCCAAGTTGCCAAAACCAGTCGCAATAATAGCGAGTGTGGGCTCGATCCCTTTATCTCTAAAGGAAGGATCTATACGGAGTTCTAAGAAGTTCAGGTCACGAGTTCAGTTGAAACTTTGGGAATCGTCCTTTTTTTTGGCACCACAAGACGATCGGTTTAAATTAGCGACGCAAATTCGGCTGAACCGATTTCAAAAGAATTTTGCTCCGTCTCTCATCTATTTGTCATGCTTTTTTCAGAGTTGCAGAGTTCAATGTGGAAACAATTCTACAAGCAGATCAGTGGAGTACATCGAGTGTGCCCATTATGGCTCAGCCTCGGGCTCAGCCTCAATCCCCTCATATTGCTCATAATGAAAGTACCGTAAATCGGGGTGATTTCGGACACTTTTCCGGAAAAAGACTGTAAACGTCGTAGCTCCGAGCTCATATTTTAAAGCTTAGAATCTCTCCTTTTGGAATGTGTGAGCCAAATTATCGTAAAACTAGTCTCAATCTCTCGTTTCTTGTTTTGAAGAAGTAAAGACCTTCGAGAAAAATGCATATCTCGCACATTTTTACGTTCACGGTCTATTAAACCGACCCTTATCTGAGCCCTTATCAACCCCAAATGATTTTTTATGAGTTGGGAATGATTTCACCTATAAATTATGGACTATTTTTTAATGATTTGCGGTGCAACGGTCGTCTAGGATAGCCATTTGAACGAAAGCTCGTAAATTCTAGGCTTGTCCGGATTGGCTTCGGTCATACCCCTTTGACAAAGATTACGAGGTGCCACGATTGACTAAAGTGGAATAAAGCGTCGAGATGTTGTAGTGGACATGAAAACAAAATTTTTGACACCCCATACATTGTGTTTTAGAGCGGGAATAAGCCACAGGGCCAATAATGAAATGTTAACGTGAGCTAGGGACCACAGTTGTTTTTCGAGTTAATGGCGGATTTATTGGACGATGAAAAAAAAATCACAAAAATTTCACTTGAAGCGCATCTGGGAGAGATAACGACCACAAAATCTGAAAGTTCAGACTTTTCCGCGTCGAACGAATATAGTA